>OY804597.1:29255009-29554083 GCA_963680895.1 Fragum sueziense
AAAGATAATCCAATTTGAATAAATTTAGCCAGCCATTCGGCGATTGTTTTTTTCTCCCAATAAGATGTTTTTGAACTGTAATTACCCGGATTACGGGCACTTGCAAGCGCGAGATTTGCAACGAGACTTCGTGTTTGATTATTCACTATTCTTCAAAGGAGAATTTGTTCTGGATAGAGCGATCATTTTTTTTTTGCGGGGGGGGGGGGGGGGGGGGGGGGGGGGAGCTGCAGGCGATGTTGAATACTTGAGTACAGGATTAACCTTTACCCAGAGGCCAATTTTTTAGACTGCTTCAATTTCAAAGCAGTTGAAGATAAAAGCATTATTAAGGTAGAATTACCCCGTAATGTGGCAAATTTGAGATAGAAAATCAGCTTTTTCTTAGCAGCGTCCTTACGTATCCGAACCTATTCGGATGCGGTCGTAAACATTCTGCGGTGGAAATTTCCACTGCCGAATTTTTTCAATGTCGCCACCGAATAATTCCTACGTTGCGCGAATCTCATTAGTGGTAGACTACCTTAATAAGACGAAGAAAATGTAGACCTCTATTATAGATCTAGCATAGAAAATATTGAGGATAAAGAAGAAAATGCTGATCACAAGCATGTTCTTCTTTTCTCTCAATGTTTTCCAAAGTCTTACATGTGAAAGATGCTAAGTAACGGGTCATTTTAGAAGATTGGTTAATCAACAAGTAGCAATTTTTGACATGTGGTTTGGTAGCTCAGTGATTATGTGTGAGCTGTATTCTGGTTGCCATTGATTCGAATCCCATCAGATAAAAGCTATAGAAAACATTGTGGAAAATGAAGAAATAAGAAGTGACAAGCAACCTTTCTCATTTCCCACAATGTTTTCCATCGATACAGACCAAAAAATATAAAAATTCATTCACTTGAATTGTCGTCTGCGACATCTTCCAGTCTGAAACAGTCAAAAATGTTTTCTTCTGGTTAATTTGAATAGGTATTATATCTGCAGCGGATCCAGGATTTCTCTGAGGGGGGGTTCGAATATACAAATAGGGAGGGAGGAGGTTAAACTTCATATTATTATACAATTTTGAGTGGATTTCTGCATGAAAATGAACTGATCAGGCTTCAGAGGGTTGTTCATTTGAACCCCCTCTGGATCCGCCACTGAGTGGGGGGGTTCGTTTGAACCACTCGAACCCCGTCTGGATCCTCCACTGATTATAGGTAGCCTGATGCATGTATTTGATAACATTGTCGTTTTTCAAAGAAAACCTCGTAACTGCAGTTTGTTTTAAGCTGCAGTTACGAGGTCTTCATTGAAAAGCAGCAATATATTGTTTTAGCCATACTGACATTGTGACTCAGTAGCTCTGTGGATACAGTGGAGAAGCAGCATTCCCAAGGCCCTGGGTTCACATCCTGGTCAACCCCTTCCCAAACAAGACCGCAAAAGGCTTGGGAAAACATTGAGGCAAAAGAAGAAAATGTTGATAATCAGCATTATCTTTTTTGCCTCAATATTTTCTTTGCTATTCTGTACATTAATTCAATCTTTTTTCAGCATCCATTTTGTCATCTGTAGCAGCTTTCAAACGGGAACAGTACAAATCTTGGCTGTTTAAGAAAGAGTTAAGCCACTACGTTTTTCGCCACCCATTATAGCTATTGATCAGCATTTTCTTCTTTTCCTTCATATGCTCTCTACAATAGGGACATAAAATGACAAAATATTTTTAAAACAACAAAACTATAGGGTCGTTTGAACTCAAAGCTGCTGCAGACAACAAAACTGATGTTCACAAAAATAGGATTATTTATGATATATTTCTGAACAGCATTTTGTAGGTGTAAATGCAAAACCTTGTATGTCGATTGTTGCAATTTTCAAAGTACAAACTCGTGTGTCCAGTTAAAGACAATTATCACAGGTTTTGAGATATTTTTACTGATCAGTATTAACGACAAATCATTTGTGAACATTGTGTTCGAATTCTAAGTAAAACATTTCAATTTCGGAAAAGTTATTACGCTTTTTTCTCTCCCCTTTAAAATTTTCCATACCCGAAATATGAGGTTTTGCATTTACAACGACGATTTTCTTCTTTTGACTCATTATTCTCCCAATCCTTTCCTATAAAGGTCGTCAAAACCAGGTCCTGTTTAACTTTAGGAAATGGTTAAAGTATGATCTTCAATTTGGTAGAATAATTGAAAACAAAAGCATATAAACAACAAATGCTTTAATATTTAGTACACAATAACAAGAATGTACATCATGATATCATACATGTCCTTAGACAAGAGCCATCATAGACGGATTATGCTCCCCGAATAGGTGTTTGTCACAAAATAAAAACTATCATACATTAAGCTACCTTTTCCCATGACGGATTTTTTGTACACACATTATTTATAGAATATGGTCTAGAACATCTCACAAAATACAAAATAACAAAATTTCATTGAATTCTGCCCATTAGATGAAGAGAAATCAGAGAAAAACTAATTTTTACATTAAGGCCCCTTTTTCCATGACGCAGCCTCAAATTGAGAAACGGAGACAAAGGTCCCTAGGGATTATCCCAGGGAGTCCACATGTGAAGTTTCATTGAATTTGACCCAAGGGTTGCTGAGATCTGACTGTGGATGGACACACGGACGGACGGACCGACGGACAGACGGACGGACGGACAGCATGGCGACCATATGCTCCCCCGAAATTTTTTCGGGGAGCATAAAAATAGTCAGTTACATAAGAATCAACAAATTGCTAATCACACACATAATCTTTAGGGAAATTGATTTAACCCTTTCCCAAACAAAACCTTGTCGTAAAAGTCTGATAAGACATTGAGAGAAAAGGAGAATGTTCGCAATTTCTTCTTATTCTCAAGGAAAATCAAATAGAATAAAAACCAGGCATTGTTTGTTAAAGTGTTGATAATATCTTTCCACTAAGCATCAAAATGTCAAAGCCTTAACTGTTTCCCTACATGCAAAAATTTAGAATGTCCAAATATTGAAAACTGCAGCAGATGGCAAAATTGGTGTTGATAAAATTTGTGTACAATATAGCACAGAAAATAATGAGACAGAAGATGAAAATTCTGATTATCAGCATTTTCTTCATTTATCTCAATGTTTTCCAAAGCTATTTGTACCAGAGACATCTAAACCAGAGGTGCATTCTTTATAGTGAGATTTTCAAAGACTTCTTCAGATGTTTTAGATAAATTCCAATTGCAAGGGCTGACCCAGGATTTTTTTCCAGGGGGGTTCCAAGCCTAAATGATAGCTTGATGTGTGATAAAAATAGTTGCTTTTAAATGAAAACCTTGTAACTGCAGTTACGAGGTTTTCATTGACAAGCAGCGATATGTAACATTATACTAAAGTTATATGGTCAAAATTTAATTTTTCGGTCAATGCCAGGGGGGTCCAGACTCCCAGACCCCCCCCCTTCTAGATCCGCCCTTGAATTGCTCCATACTTCATACAAATTACATCATAATCATGTCATTTGTATGAAGTATGGAGCATTTGGAACACCATGGTTTATGAATCAAGGAGCATTTGGAACTACTCAGTAAATTCTCTCTTCTATAGTTTATACAGAGTTGCCCAAGAAGATCTACAAGAAGTATAGGGTAATGGTGCCCCCAATTGATCGTCTTAAAATCTTGGTCTAAAGAACGTTTTATCCTAAAACATCTTAAGAAATCTCAAGATATCTTGAGAAATGTCAATCAGGTCTTCTTTGGGAAAAGGTTAATGAAATCAAACACACCAATCTTTAGTAACTCAATAACAACGTGCATACAAAATTGTTTTAAAGAATAACAAGTATCACATATAAAGTGCCCACAACAGAGTTAACCAAATTCTCACTGCTGCACATTGACACATTTTGATGCCCCACAAAATAAAGGCTATGGAGAACATTGTGAAAATTAAGAAATTGCTTGTCACAAGCAATTTCTTCATTTTCCAATATGTTTTTCACCCCAAAATACAAGCAAATATTAT
This sequence comes from Fragum sueziense, assembly GCA_963680895.1. Classification (NCBI taxonomy): domain Eukaryota; kingdom Metazoa; phylum Mollusca; class Bivalvia; order Cardiida; family Cardiidae; genus Fragum; species Fragum sueziense. Next base: position 29,259,017 of record OY804597.1, read on the forward strand.
ATTTCATTTACTTAAAATTGTCATCTGTAACATCTTTGAATATGGGCATGTCTAAAATTTGGTGTCTGTAATGGGTCAGAAATTATCCTACTTACTTCACCCTTAAAGTTTACAAACTGAGAATGAAATGAAGAGCCAGAGGCGAAATTTGAAAAGTACCACTAATTCCTAAACTGTGTTACATTTCCATTCCAAATACAAACACGAGCATTTTGTATGGTTTAGAATTTTGAATTCATGCATACTTATGGAAATATTTGACAAAAAAGTTCAAAATTACCTCCCTTGCATATGAATATAGAGTAAAATAATATTTGTGAATTATTTTCTTCTTGAAGCATAATCTTGAAATCCGGAATGGTGAATCAACTTATGTGAAGTGTATTTACAAATGTGTGTAATTTGATGCATTTCGTATGGCTAGAAAGTGGTGTTTTCATTCTCAGTTTGTAAACCTTAAAATTCCATTACCACATAATGATACTTTATGATGCCCTACAATATTCAGGCTTTAGAAAACATTCTGGAAAGTGAATAAATTGCTTGTGAATTTCTGTATTTCCCACAATGTTTTCTACCTAAAACCACCCTAAAACTTTGATTTTTATCACTTAAAATTGTCGTTTGCAACATCTTTGAATTCATATAAGTCTAAAGTTTTGCAGTCTGGTATGGGTTAACCAGTTTACAATGTTTTAGCCTGCTCTAAATTCAATGCATTCGATCACAGAAAATTCAATGCATCTTAACCCTTACCAAAACAACAAAATTTTGACAAATTCAAGAGTTGTAGATGACAAAAAAATTAATCTGAATGTCAGACTATCTTTGATAGAGTGAAAAATATTGAGGAAAATGGAAACGAGAGATGTTTGTAAAACATATATGCCCCCTCAAGGGCCTACATTTGATGTAGGTCAAAGTCCAAGGTCAAGTTAACAAGGTCCAAGGTCATGGTCAAATATGAAAGGTCTTGGTAGGAGGTGTCTATGTGTGAAATATCAAAGCTGTATATGTAAAAGTGAAATGAAACATAGGCAAGGTTAAAGTTTTTAAAGGGGGAATAACACTTAACATCTTGCAAATTTTCCGAGAACTTCGTACAAAAAAATAAATATATATTATTAAAATATGGTCTTTAAATTGCATATATGCCAAATCTTAGCTTTCTACCTTGTGGATTGGCTTAGATGTCGACGGATTTAAAACCCCATGATTTTTTGTCGGGGGGGATAAAAATTATAATAATAAAACATATGGGGTTTTAAATCCGTCAACATCCTAGCCAATACACAAGATAGAAAGCTAAGATTTGGCATAGATGCAATTTAAAGGCCATATTTTCATAATATATATTTATTTTTTGCACGAAGTTCTCTGAAAATTTGTAAGATGTTAAGTGTTATTCCCCCTTTAAAAGTAGACCAAATGCCAAGGTCATGGTCAAATGTGAAAGGTCTTGGTTGGAGGTGTCCATGTGTGAAATATCAAGGCTGTATGTGTAAAAGGACATGATATATATGCCTGGTTTCAGTCTTTTTAAAAGTAGGTCAAACTCCAAGGTCAAGGTTGCAATATTCAAGGTCATGGTCAAATGTGAAAGGTCTTGGTAGGAGGTGTCTATGTGTGAAATATCAAGGATGTAGGTGTAATAGGACATAAGATAAAGGCTAGGTTAAAGATTTCTAAAATCATGTAAAAATTAAAGGTGAAGGTCACACAGGCCAAGGTCATGGTCAAATGTGAAAGGTCTTGGTAGGAGGTGTCCATGTGTAAAATATTGAAACTGTATAGGAAACAGGACATGAGATATAGGCCTAGTTTAAGTTTTTTTTAAAAGTAGGTCAAACTCCAAGGTCAAGGTCCAAGGTCATGGTCAAAAGTGAAATATCTCGGTTGGAAGTGACCATGTGTGAAATATCAAGGCTGTATATGTAAAATGACATGAAATATAGGCCAGATTAATGTATTATTAAAGCAGGTCAAACACCAAGGTCAAGGTCACAAGGTCCAAGGTCATGGTCAAATGTGAAAGATCTTGGTCGTAGGTGTCCATGTGTCAAATATCAAGGCTGTATGTGTAAAAGGAATTGATATATCGGCTAGGTTAAAGTTTTTTTTAAAGTAGGTCAAAGTCAAAGGTCAAGGTCACAAGGTCATGGTCAAATGTGAAAGGTCTTGGTAAGATGTGTCCATGTGTGAAGTACCAAGGCTGTATGTGTAATAACACATAAGATATAGGACCAGTTTAATTTTTTTAAAAGTAGGTCAAACTCCAAGGTCAAGGCCACATGGTTCAAGGTCATAGTCCTATGAGATAGGTCTTGGTCGGAGGTTTCCATGTGTCAAATATCAAGGATGTATGTGTAAAAGGAATTGATATATCGGCCAGGTTAAAGTTTTTTAAAAGTAGGTCAAACTCCAAGGTCAAGGTCACAAAGTCCAAGGTCATGGTCAATTGTGAAAGGTCTTGGTAAGATGTGTCCATGTGTGAAATATAAAGGCTGTATTTGTAAAAGGTCATGAGATATATGCCCGGTTTAATTTTTTTTAAAGTAGGTCAAACTCTAAGGTCAAGGTCACAAGGTCCAAGGTCATGGTTAAATGTGAACGAAGTTGATAGGAGGTATCTACGTGTGAGATGTCAAGGCTGTATGTGTAAAAAGACATGAGATATAGGCAAGGTTAAGAATTAAGTGTAAAAATCAACAAAGGGCAATAACTCCAAGAATTTGATTGGCAGAGTTACACTTCTTGTGCAGTGCACCTCTCCATAATGAAATCTATTCACCTGTAAAGTTTCATGATTCTACCTTACATACTTTTTGAGTTATGCTCCGGACAATAATCAAATTTGAAAATCAACAAAGGGCAATAACTCAAAAAATTTGATCGGCAGAGTTACGGTTCTTGTGCACTGCACCTCTCCATAATGAGATCTATCCACCTGTAAAGTTTCATGATTCTACCTTACATACTTTTTGAGTTATGCTCCGGACAATAATCAAATTTGAAAATCAACAAAGGGCGACAACTCCAAAAATATGATCGGCAGAGTGACGGTTCTTGTGCTCTGCACCTCTCCATAATAAGATCTATTCACCTGTAAAGTTTCATGATTCTACCTAACATAGTTTTTGAGTTATGCTCCGGACAAGAATTAAGTTTGAAAATCAACAAAGGGCAATAACTCAAAAAATTTGATCCGAAGAGTTACGGTTCTTGTGCACTGCACCTCTCCATAATGAGATCTACCCACCTGTAAAGTTTCATGATTGTACCTTACATACTTTTTGAGTTATGCTCCGGACAAGAATCAAGTTATAAAATCAACAAAGGGCAATAACTCAAAAAATTTGATCGGCAGAGTTACGGTTCTTGTGCACTGCACCTCTCCATAATGAGATCTATCCACCTATGAAGTTTCATGATTCTACCTTTAATACTTTTCGAGTTATGCTCCGGACAAGGTTTGGTCTACGGACAGACCGACCGACCTACGGACCGACCGACCGACCTTCCGACCGACCGACACTTGCAAAACAATATACCCCCATTTTCTTCGAAAGGGGGCATAAAAATCAGCATTTCCTTCCTTTTCTTCAATATTTTTCCATAAGCCTAAGACTTAGTTGTATTAACCCTTTCCTAAACAAGACCTGGTTTTGACGTCTCTAATAGATATGTCTTGAGAAAATATTGAGACAAAAGAAGAAACTGCTGATAACCAGCAGTTTCTCCTTTTGTCTCAATATTTTCTCAAGCCATCTTGTACACAAATTCTATCTTTAACGACATTTCTTTTGTCGTCTGCAACAGCTTTGAATTTGGACCAGACTAAAATTTTGTCGTTTAGGAAAGGGTTAAAAGGCATCGCGTAATGGAATGTGATAAATGTACACAATTTGCAAACTAACAGCATAGAAATAAAATGAAAGCATCAAACAGAAAATGATGGTTATCATCCTTTTCTTCTTTACCCATACAGATTTCAAAAGCTATAGATCTAGGTTATTGTTGTCAGGTAATGAACCAAAGCCAACCCTTTCCCAAACAAGACCTAGTTTTATTACAGAAATAGATTGGAAAAACATTGAGGCAAAATAAGACAAGAGGGCCATGATGGCCCTAGATCGCTCACCTGAAATTTCTTGCCTTGTTGAAATAAACATTTTGACCTGTATAGCAGCAAATTAAGAATTTTGCAATAAAGCCCCTTTTCCTTAGTTTTTCAAAAGAATGAAACAAAATTCAGCCTTTTCAAAAGCGTTTGCTCTTTTACCCTTTTTCTGATGCCACTGCACTAAGAGCTTTGATATTAATCAAATTCTTATAACAACTTTGAAAGCCCTTCACTCAAAGATCATTCATGTGAATATTGGCCCACTACATGTAGTAAGCCAGAAGATTTGTAAAAAGATTTGGCTATTTTCCCCTTTTCTCATGCCGCTGAAGTCAAAGGCTTTGATGGAATCAAAGTCTCTCAAAAACTTTGAAAGCCCTTCACCAAAGGATCATTCATGGGAAGTTTCAAGAATATTGGCCAACTAGTTGAAGGCAGAAGATTTTTACAAGATTTGGCTATTTTCCCCTTTTCTCATGCCGCGGCAGCCAGAGTCTTTGATGGAATCAAATTCTTTTAACAACTTTGAAAGCCCTTCACCCAAGGATCATTCATGTGAAGTTTCCAGAATATTGGCTTGCTAATTAAGCAGAAGAAGATTTTTAAAATATTTGGCTATTTTCCCCTTTTCTCATGCCGCGGCAGCCAGAGTCTTTGATGGAATGAAATTCTTTTAACAACTTTGAAAGCCCTACACTCAAGGATCATTCATGTAAAATTTCAAGAATATTGGCTGACTGGTTAGGCAGAAGAAGATTTTTAAAAGATTTGGCTATTTTCCCCTTTTCTCAAGCCGCGGCAGCCAGAGTCTTTGATGGAATCAAATTCTTTTAACAACTTTGAAAGCCCTTCACTCAAGGATCATTCATGTGAAGTTTCAAGAATATTGGCCCACTGGTTAGGTAGAAGAAGATTTTTAAAAGAGTTGGCTATTTTCCCCTTTTCTCATGCCGCGGCAGCCAGAGTCTTTGATGGAATCAAATTCTTTTAACAACTTTGAAAGCCCTTCACCCAAGGATCATTCCTGCCAAGTTTCAAGAAAATTGGTCTACTGGTTTGGGAGAAGAAGATCTTTAAAGAAATTGTGGACGGACGGACGGACGGCCAGCCGGACGGACGGACGGACGACGGACAACGACCGATCACAATACCTCACCTTGAGCACTTTGTGCTCAGGTGAGCTAAAAATGCTGATAATCAGCACTTTCTCCTTTTGTCAAATAATGATAATAAGCATTTTCTGCTTTTGCCTCAATGGTTTCTGAATTGTATTGTTCATGAATTGTATCCCTATCAACATGAATTTTGTCGCCTGCAACAGCTTTTAAATTGGAACATCCTAAATTTTGTTTAGGGGAAAGGAATAATTTTGATGATAAAATTTGTGGGACCATTTCCCACTTAAATGATTATCATGTATTTGAAAATCCAATATATCTTAACTCTTTCCCAAACTAAACCTTGTTTTGACCTCTCCAATAGAGGAAAGGATAAGGAAAATGTTTTTTGCATTTTCTCCATTTTCCTCAAAACTTTCTGAAATCTATGCTAAGACTTGCACTCAATTCAAAGATATTTAAGAAGACAATTTCAAGTGAAAGAGATTTTACCATTTTTTTATCTTCCTGTTTATAAAACATTGTTGGAAATGAAGAAATCCCTTGTCACAAGCAATTTCTTCATTTTCCATGATGTTTTCAAAGCTGTCATCCTGTAGGGTGTCAAAACTTTTAAAGGAATCGATGTGTGGTAATGGGTTAATTTTGTATTCTGTGACAGCTTTCAAAACTGACATTTATAGAATATTGTCATTTGGGATGGGCTTAATGCGCATGAATAAATGAGTAAATAAAACAGCTCCTTTTCTGGTCTTGTTTCAGAACAGCTTTAGACAAGTCAACAGCGATGATGTTTTGTGAAAGAATCAACGGTTGAACTTTATGAAATCACATGATAATATTTGTTGGATCATTTTCTCCTTCCCCCGGATTAATCATCCCAGGAAGTAGGGAAGACCGACAAAGTCCCCAGAACTTTTGTGGCATCAGGTCCTTTCTTTTGGTGGTGAACTTCCAGCCCATATGGCTCGAACATTGATCACACTGAGCTATAGTCCAAGCATAACTGAAATGGAATGAAAACATTTATTGTTAACCCATTTCTATACTAAGTAAAACAAGAGGACCATGATGGTCCTATATCGCTCACCTGAACCAAATGATATGAGCAACACTTTAGTACAATTCAATTTATATTCATGACTTTAATAAACAAGAGCTGTCTGAAGACAGCGCGCTCGACTTTCTAAGTTGCTTAGTATAAAGGGGGCATAACTCCAAATATAGCGGAGCCAGGGTCATGGGCCCTGGTAGTAAGGTGGAGGGTGTGATGGTAAATAAGTATTCCAAGTTTGGGTTGAATCCCTTTGATAGTATGGAAGTTATTGATGTTAGAAAAAACTTTAACCTTTGTTGCAACGCCGATGCTAACGCCAACGCCCGGGTGACAGTATAAGCTCTCATTTTCTTCGAAAAGTCAAGCTAAAAATTTAACCATTTCCTAATCAACAATTTCTGATATTCAAATTGAAAGCTGCTTTAGATGACAAAATGGATGATGATAGATAGTATTTGTGTACAATTCTAGCTATAGCACAGAACATTTTGAGGCAAAAGGAGACAAGAGGACCATGATGGTCCTAAATCGCTCACCTGAATCAAGATGACAAGAGTGATAATGGCAATTTTGTCAAATTCAAAAGCATGAAACTTATAAGGACTTTCTGTTTGGAAACAATTAAGTAATAATTTTGTTCCAATCGATCCTGTAAAGTTGGGTATGAATTAGTATAATGGTTGAATTTTTTTTGCAATAATTATTTCATTATTTTTCAATATACAACATAGGGCTAATTTTCAAAGCATACTGATCTGTTAAAATTGATTATTTATGATATTATAAGCAAGATGTGGTATGTGATTTGAAAGTATAGTAAATGAGGACAAACCATCTGATAAGCTAGGCCTATAATCCCTTCTTATTTGTTTACATAAGATAAAAATGGGGTCAGCCAGAGATATTGATAACAGAAATAGATAAGAGAAATAGTAAAAGCTTTCCAAATTTATTACTTATATCAAAACCCTATGTAAATTGTATTAATTTTTTCAAGCAGATGATTGTAATGATCACCAACAACATAGGGTTTCATGAATATTGAAACAAAATATTGCTTTTTGAAAAGCAATTATCTCCTCTTATCTTCAGCTTCTTGTATTCTGGAAGCCATTCATGAAATTAGGTCTTACACAAAATTTCAAGGTTCTAGGCCAAACAGTTTAGAAGAAAACTAAGTATCTCCATTACAACCCACAGTACAGTATAATTTTCAACGCACGGAATTTCCCTTACCCTGCCATACCAAAATACTTTTTAAGGAAATAAAAATTACAAGATACAATTTTGAAACAAATCACTCAAGGAACTTTCCAGCCATGTTTCTTTCAAATTGGCCCAATGGTTGATTTTTAAAGAATTCTTCTGATTTCTCTTTTCCGATAAGCTTCTTCCTCCCCGACACGCCAACATTTTTCGACAAATGTAAAAATTTGTGAACAAACTTTGAGAAGAGAGACGCAAGGAACATTCCTTCCAAGTTTGATTAAAGTTGGCCATCTGGTTGATTTTTAAAGAATTTTCTTATGATTTCTCAAAGTCCGATAAGCCCCTTCCTCCCTGCCACGGCCATATTTTTTGACAAATGTAAAAAAATGTGAATAAATTCGAAAATAGTGACTCAAGACACATTCCTACCAAGTCTGCTTCAATTGGGCCCAATGGTTGATTTTTAAAGAATTTTCTTCTGATTTCTCATAAGCCCCTTTCTCCCTGCCACGGCCACATTTTTTGACATATGTAAAAATTTGTGAACAAATTTTGTAAAGAGTGACTCAAGGAACATTCCTGCAAAGTCTGGTTCAATTGGGCCCTATGGTTGATTTTTAAAGAATTTTCTTAAGCTTTCTCTAAGCCGATAAGCCCCTTTCTCCCTGCCACGGCCACATTTTTTGACAAATCTAAAAATTTGTGAATAAATTTTGAGAAGAGTGACTCAAGGCACATTCCTGCCAAGTTTGGTTCAAATTGGCCCAATGGTTGATTTTTAAAGAATTTTCTTATGATTTCTCTTAGTCTGATAAGCCCTGCCCTGCCACGCCCACATTTTTTGACGAATCAAAAATCCGCGAACAAGTTTTGAGAAGGGTCACCCAAGGAACATTCCTGCCAAGTTTGGTAAAAATTGGCCCATTGATATAGGAGGAGAAGATGTTTAAAGAAATTGTGAACGGACAGACCGACGGACGGACGGACGACGGACAAAAAGCGACCACAATAGCTCACCTTGAGCACTTCCTGCTCAGGTGAGCTAAAAATGCTGGTTATCAGCATTTTCTTCTTTTGCCTCAATATTTTCCAAAGCCTTTTATATTAAGGACCTTCAAACAAAGGCTTGTTTTGGAAAATTTCATAGCAAAGGGTACCTTCTTTTGGTGGAAAACTTTCAGTCCATATACATGTATATCGACAATAAAATAAATGTGACTGCCTCCTTTTGCCAAATTACCAGTATTCTCAGAAAAATATCAAACACAAATCTTATTTATATCTAGGCCCTATCTTTAAGACCAAAATAAACATTAAACTCTTTCCCAAACAAGAAATGGTTTTGGCTTCCCTAAAACAATAGTTTGAGAAAATATTGAAACAAAAGATGAAAACACTGATATCACATTCTCCTTTTGCCCCAAAATTTTATGTACTACAATGAACGCAGATCCAATACAATGTATTTATTTTAAAACATCTATTTTGTTATCTGCAGCAAAGGATTAACACAGGCTAATCTAGCTGCATGCAAATTGAACAGGTGCACTAAGGGATCAGCATGACCATGTTTAAAGTTAATAATCATCCATTGAAAAGCAGGGATTATAAATTTGATACTTTAGAAATGCGTACGTGACAACAGTCTCACCCTGGGAACCAGCTATGCTGTGTTGAAGGTCGACCAATCAGCATGAGGCTCTGAGTTTTGTACACCGTTAGAGTTTCATGGACATGACCACCGGGGTTGACATAGGCGCCGAGCGGACCAGTGACCGACAAACTGAAGACATCGCTCATGTCCGCTACAGGCTGGTTGCACTGACGACAACACATCACAGAACACTGTCAAAGGTAAAGATAAGAGATGGTAATAGCAACATCTTTAAAACACAAAATATCATTCATTGTTAAATGTTAATCAAACCATAAACAGAATGTACTAAAATTCCATGACATGTTCCCTCACGGTAATTTTGCGGTAACTTGTAACATTTTGAGATAATTTCAAAAGGCAGTCTTGAATTAATCAAATGGCACTGCATCTTATCTTTTCAAAATTCCTTGACATTTGCCTGTATTTTCAAATTTTCTTAACAGTTCACAAAATTCCCTGACAATTCCCTAACCTTGAAAAAATTTGAATTTCCCTGACTTTTTTCTGACGCGCAGCAACCCTGTAAATTACATTCAAGTCAAAAGCAAAAGAAACAAAGTCTGGTCTGAAAGACTGATATGAGCAGTCAGGGGCTCTGGGCTCATAGGAAGGGGTAATTGCTTTTTGAAATTCAATATTTCTTAATTGTTCGTCAAACCCTATGTTGTGGGTGCTCATTAGAATCGTCTCTATGAGACTGTTCAAATGAGTACCCACAACATACGGTTTGGATTCGAAATGACAAATTTAGAATGCCATAGCCCCTTCTTATCTTTTGCTCTGAGCAGTCATATTCACATTTATGAACCAGCCTAAATTCCAGTTCAAATCTACGAAATATACTCTTGTTGGCAGATACATGATAGGCCGCATCTACTTAGCTTGTAATGTAAAGCAAATGTAGAAAATAGATTAAAAATTGATAATGAATAAAGTCAGAGAGTCCTGAAAACTAAGATATTTGCTTGGGCAAGGGTTAATACTTTACCTTAACAACAATACTAAGGGCACATCGTAATCTTCTCTGGGCTGTATTTATAGACAGGAGGTGGAGTTTGGTAGTGTCATCAAGGGGCAGATTCTGTGTCAGCCAATAGGAAAGCTTTGTGGGGTCACATGGCATCCTCTCACCAATCAGGGACTCATTCCACTTATGTAACTCCGCCTTTATTCTTGTAACTAGTAACTCCTAGATATACAAACAAAATCAAAATAGACTAGAGAAATAAAAGATGCCTTACACAACAATGGTATGAGGAAATTGGAGAAAATGGTTAATTATGTCTTTAAAGATGCATCACCGATATTTGTCTTTGGCATCCTAAGCCTAACTCAAATCAATTTGGTAAAATTGCAATAAAATGAAAATTTACAAGCATTAAAAAACTTAAAGGATGAATAACTTACACTGTCAAACATTTTATACACCCAAGGTGGCCACCAAGTATAATGTGCAGCTGAAAACCTGGTTATCTGAAATAAATACAAGATACATGGTAACAATCACTATCAATTGTTCCCAAACAATGAAACCTTTCCTAAGACAAGACTTGCTTTTGTTGTTCCTAAGACAGACAACATCAGAACAAACATTTGGAAAAGCCACATTTTTTTTAATTTCCAAATATTTTGAACAAGAATTGTCCGCGGACAATAAAGCTCGCCCTAACCAGAGCTTGTCACAAAGAAAAGTCATTTCCTAAGTCAAGGTAAAAAGGTCATGGCCCAAAATGAAATTTTTTAAAAGTAGGTCAAACTCCAAGGTCAAGGCCACAAGGTCCAAGGTCATGGTCAAATGTGAACTGTGTTGGAAGGAGGTGTCCATGTGTGAAATATCAAGGCTGTAGGTGTAAAAAGACATGAGATATAGGCCAGGTTAAAGTTTTTCAAAAGTAGGTCAAACTCCAAGGTCAAGGTCAAAAGGTCCAAGGTCATGGTCAAATGTGAATGGTGTTGGAAGGAGGTGTCCATATGTGAAATATCAAGACTGTAGGTGTAAAAAGACATGAGATATAGGCCAGGTTAAAGTTTTTTGAAAGTAGGTCAAACTCCAAGGTCACAAGGTCCATGGTCATGGTCAAATGTGAATGGTGTTGGCAGGAGGTGTCCATATGTGAAATATCAAGGCTGTAGGTGTAAAAGGACATGAGATATAGGCCAGGTTAAAGTTTTTTCAAAAGTAGGTCAAACTCCAAGGTCAAGGTCAAAAGGTCCAAGGTCATGGTCAAATGTGAACGGTGTTGGAAGGAGGTGTCCATATGTGAAATATCAAGACTGTAGGTATAAAAAGACATGAGATATAGGCCTGGTTAAAGTTTTTAAAAGTAGGTCAAACTCCAAGGTCAAGGTCACAAGGTCCAAGGTCATGGTCAAATGTGAATGGTGTTGGTAGGTGTCCATATATGAAATATCAAGGCTGTAGGTGTAAAAGGACATGAGATATAGGCCAGGTTAAAGTTTTTTAAAAGTAGGTCAAACTCCAAGGTCAAGGTCACAAAGTCCAAGGTCATGGTCAAATGTGAATGGTGTTGGAAGGAGGAGTCCATATGTGAAATATCAAGACTGTAGGTGTAAAAAGACATGAGATATAAGCCAGATTAAAGTTTTTTAAAAGTAGGTCAAACTCCAAGGTCAAGGTCACAAGGTCATGGTCAAATGTGAATAGTGTTGGAAGGAGGTGTCCATATGTGAAATATCAAGACTGTAGGTGTAAAAAGACATGAGATATAGGCCAGGTTAAAGTTTTTTAAAAGTAGGTCAAACTCCAAGGTCAAGGTCACGAGGTTCAAGGTCATGGTCAAATGTGAATGGTGTTGGTAGGAGGTGTCCATATGTGAAATATCAAGGCTGTATGTGCAATAGGGCATAAGATATAGACCAGGTTAAAGTTTTTTTTAGGCCAGGTTAAAGTTTTTTAAAAGTAAGTCAAACTCCAAGGTCAAGGTCACAAGGTAAAAGGTCATGGTCTCAAATGAAAGGTCTTGGCAAGAGGTATCCACATGTGAAATATGAAGGCTGTAGGTGTAATAGGGCATTAGATATAGGCCAGGTTAAAGTTTTTTTAAAAGGTCAAAAAGTGGGTCAAACTCCAAGGTCAAGGTCACAAGGTCAAAGGTCATGGCCTCAAATCAAAGGTCTTAGTTAGAGGTACCCACAGGTGAAATATGAAGGCTGTATCTCAAACAGGGCATGAGATATGGGCCAGGTTAAAGTTTTTGCGGACGCTGACGCCGACGCCAACGCTGACGCCGACGCCGACATCCGGGGGTATGACAATAGCTCTTCCGAGACTATCGTCCCGGGCGAGCTAATGGTCATGGTCAAATGTGAATGGTGTTGGCAGGAGGTGTCCATATGTGAAATATCAAGGCTGTAGGTGTAAAAGGACATGAGATATAGGCCAGGTTAAAGTTTTTTCAAAAGTAGGTCAAACTCCAAGGTCAAGTTCAAAAGGTCCAAGGTCATGGTCAAATGTGAACAGTGTTGGAAGGAGGTGTCCATATGTGAAATATCAAGACTGTAGGTATAACAAGCATTCTGAAGTATTGCAAAACAATACCAAGTCCCCTACCGGCTTTATATATGTGTTAAGAAAAAGAAGCCCAAAAATTTTCAAAGTCCAGCATCCGTATCTTCCTAAAAAATCACTGGACCGGAACAAAACTCAACCTTGTTCTGTAACTTATCAATGCGGGTCTACATACCAAAAATCTGCTCAATAGCTGCAAGCATTAAGAAAAAAAGTCTGAAAAACTAATTTCTCAGAAATTTTCTAAGTCCAGCATCCATATTTTCCCCAAAAATCACTGGACCGGAACGAAACTCAAACTTGTTCTGTATCCCATCAATATGTGTTCATATATCGAAAATCAGCTCAATATCTGCAAGCGTTTAGAAAAAAAGTCTGGAAAACTGTAATTTCCCAGTAATTTTCTAAGTCCAGCATCCATATCTTCCTCAAAAATCACTGGACCGAAACGAAACTCAAACTTGTTCTGTAACTCATCAATGCGGGTCAACATACCAAAAATCAGCTCAATAGCTGCCAGCATTAAGAAAAAAAGTCTGGAAAACTGTAATTTCCCAGAAATTTTCTAAGTCCAGCATCCATATCTTCCCCAAAATTACTGGACCGGAACGAAACTCAAACTTGTTCTGTAACTCATCAATGCGGGTCTACATACCAAAAATCAGCTCAATAGCTGCCAGCATTAAGAAAAAAAGTCTGGAAAACTGTAATTTCCCAGAAGTTTTCTAAGTCCAGCATCCATATCTTCCCCAAAAATCACTGGAGCGGAACGAAACTCAAACTTGTTCTGTAACTCATCAATGCGGGTCAACATACCAAAAATCAGCTCAATAGCTGCCAGCATTGAGAAAAAAAGTCTGGAAAACTGTAATTTCCCAGAAATTTTCTAAGTCCAGCATCCATATCTTCCCCAAAAATCACTGGACCGGAACGAAACTCAAACTTGTTCTGTAACTCATCAATGCGGGTCCACATACCAAAAATCAGCTCAGTAGCTGCCAGCATTGAGAAAAAAAGTCTGGAAAACTGTAATTTCCCAGAAATTTTCTAAGTCCAGCATCCATATCTTCCCCAAAAATCACTGGACCGGAACGAAACTCACACTTGTTCTGTAACTCATCAATGCAGGTCTACATACCAAAAATCAGCTCAATAGCTGCCAGCATTAAGAAAAAAAGTCTGGAAAACTGTAATTTCCCAGTAATTTTCTAAGTCCAGCATCCATATTTTCCTCAAAAATCACTGGAGCGGAACGAAACTCAAACTTGTTCTGTAACTCATCAATGCGGGTCTACATACCAAAAATCAGCTCAATAGCTACCCCCGTTTAGAAAAAAAGTCCGGAAAACTAATTCACCGGACTGACGGACAGACGGACGGACGGACGGACGGACTGACTGACGGACAGAGTGCAAACCTAAAGTCCCCTTCGGCTTCGCCGGTAGGGGACTAAAAAGACAAGAGATATAGGCCTGGTTAAAGTTTTTTAAAAGTAGGTCAAACTCCAAGGTCAAGGTCACAAGGTCCAAGGTCATGGTCAAATGTGAATGGTGTTGGTAGGTGTCCATATATGAAATATCAAGGCTGTAGGTGTAAAAGGACATGAGATATAGGCCAGGTTAAAGTTTTTTTAAAAGTAGGTCAAACTCCAAGGTCAAGGTCACAAAGTCCAAGGTCATGGTCAAATGTGAATGGTGTTGGAAGGAGGTGTCCATATGTGAAATATCAAGACTGTAGGTATAAAAAGACAAGAGATATAGGCCTGGTTAAAGTTTTTTAAAAGTAGGTCAAACTCCAAGGTCAAGGTCACAAGGTCCAAGGTCATGGTCAAATGTGAATGGTGTTGGTAGGTGTCCATATATGAAATATCAAGGCTGTAGGTGTAAAAGGACATGAGATATAGGCCAGGTTAAAGTTTTTTAAAAGTAGGTCAAACTCCAAGGTCAAGGTCACAAAGTCCAAGGTCATGGTCAAATGTGAATGGTGTTGGAAGGAGGTGTCCATATGTGAAATATCAAGACTGTAGGTGTAAAAAGACATGAGATATAAGCCAGATTAAAGTTTTTTAAAAGTAGGTCAAACTCCAAGGTCAAGGTCACAAGGTCCAAGGTCATGGTCAAATGTGAATAGTGTTGGTAGGAGGTGTCCATATGTGAAATATCAAGACTGTTGGTGTAAAAAGACATGAGATATAGGCCAGGTTAAAGTTTTTTAAAAGTAGGTCAAACTCCAAGGTCAAGGTCACGAGGTTCAAGGTCATGGTCAAATGTGAATGGTGTTGGTAGGAGGTGTCCATATGTGAAATATCAAGGCTGTATGTGCAATAGGGCATAAGATATAGACCAGGTTAAAGTTTTTTTTAGGCCAGGTTAAAGTTTTTTAAAAGTAGGTCAAACTCCAAGGTCAAGGTCACAAGGTCAAAGGTCATGGTCTCAAATGAAAGGTCTTGGAGAGAGGTATCCACATGTGAAATATGAAGGCTGTAGGTGTAATAGGGCATTAGATATAGGCCAGGTTAAAGTTTTTTTAAAAGGTCAAAAAGTGGGTCAAACTCCAAGGTCAAGGTCACAAGGTCAAAGGTCATGGCCTCAAATCAAAGGTCTTAGTTAGAGGTACCCACAGGTGAAATATGAAGGCTGTATCTCAAACAGGGCATGAGTTATGGGCCAGGTTAAAGTTTTTGCGGACGCTGACGCCGACATCCGGGGGTATGACAATAGCTCTTCCGAGACTATCGTCCCGGGCGAGCTAAAAAGTAGAAAGTCAGGTGCATCAAAACAACAATTACATCAAGGCTTGTTTAAATGTTAACCCTTTCCCAAACAACAAAAAATTAGGGTGATCAACTTCAAAAACTGCCACAAATGACAAAATGGATGTTATTAAAGATAGGATTTGTGTAAAATATGGCACAGAAAATATTGAGACAAAAGGAGAAACTGCTGGTTATCAGCAGTTTCTTCTTTTGTTTCAATGTTTTTCCAGGCCTTTTCTATTAGTAAACATCAAAACCAGGTCTTGTTTGGGAAAGGGTTAATTAAGGTTGAAAATGTTTTCTCAATTCAATAAAATTTACTACTTTTGTTAGGTGATATTTATAGTCTAGTTAAAATACTAGAACTGTCGCAAAGCGGACGAATAACCCCCACTAGGGCCTTGTCACTGAAAAAGTGCTATCGGTCAAAAGGTTCTTGACTTAGAGCATGGAAACAGATTTTTAAACAAAGTCCAACTGTGACCTTGACCTTTGACCTTCGTGACCCCAAAACAATAGGGCACCTCCTTGGGCCCCATAGGCAACAACTGTGTAAAGTTTCTTGATCCTAGGTCAAACGGTTCTCGAGTTAGAACACAGAAACCAAATTGTAAATTTTGACTATTCCCCCCCCCCCCCCCCCCCCCATTAAAAAGTTCAAAGTGGCATAACTCTGAAACTAATGACTGGATCAAGATGAAAATTGCAGGTGCACAACTTCATATGATGGGAAACATCCTGATAAAATTTCAGAAAAATTGGTCAAAAACTGTGGCAGGAGAAGAGGACACAAGATTATGTCCACGGACGGACGGACAGACGGACAACCTGATTCCAGTATACCCCCCCCATAACTTTGTTGTGGGGGGTATAATTATGGCACATGTTTACATTTTCCCCTGATGTAAACAAGAGGAAAAGCATTCTTAATTCTCAAAACAATTTTGCATGTGTTGGTTCAAATCTTGCAAGTGTGAGATACCTGCAAGATTCAAACCACCACAAACAAAATTACAGCAGTTCTGAGTTTAATATTGTGTTGTTCACATAAAGTAAATTTTGTGCCAATGCATCTTGACCAGACTTTTTTACTTTACCTGGGGTCTAGGTCTCATTTGCACACTGGATAAGACATGTCCATGTCTGTCTACAGCAACTTTCGTGTCTTCTTCTCTCTCCTCTTGACAGCAGAGTTTACAATGTATTGTGGGTCTCACGGTGTGTAGAATATCATCCATTACAATATCTGGCAAAATCTTCACCTTTCCTTGTTGAGTCCTTCAAGAATAACATAGCAAAGGATAAGAGGAGGTTAATTTGATACATGTATTTTCATTATTTAGAATCAAAACACAATGTTGTGCTAAAGAATTTATCAGAACATTTTCCTCTAAAGGATATTTTAAACAAGAACATTTTTAAATAGGAAATACAATCACAGCAAACAATAAACATTTTAACCGCAAAATTGACAGGTACTAATATAAGCTTCTATCTTTCATCTTAAACCATTAACACACAGTGACTCTTTTTAAGTCCCCACAAAATAATGGCAATGGCAAAACATCATGGAAAATGAAGAAATTGCGTGTGACAAGAAATTTCTTTATTTCCCACAATGTTTTCCATAAAAAAAAGCCCAAAAAGTAACTAGACAGCCCTGGCGGTCTGGAAGCGCTCCACAGGCCAGATTGTTTGTCTTGTTGAATGCAATTTCAAAGGTTCAGGCTGCACAAATAAGCAAATGCATGACCAAGCTGAAAATTACAAGCAAGTAAGATCATATGGTCAGTAAGATTCTGTAAAAGCTCTGTATTGATTAGTAAATATTGATGGTTGTAAAAGTGAAAATAAAGCCGAAAATGGCAATTTTGTCAATTTCAAGGGCACAAAACTCATGATGTAAAATTCAGATCAAGCTGAAAATAATACTAAGGCAAGATCTTATAGTCACCAACATTCTGTCCTAGTTTTGTCTTGATTTGTCAATATCTGTAGTTGCCAGAGTGAAAACAAAGTCAAAATAGAGCCGAAAATGACAATATTGTCAATTTCAGGGGCACATAACTCATGATATAAAATTCAGATCAAGTTGAAAATTTTACCCAGGCAAGATCTTATAGTCACCATCTTTCTGTCCAAGTTTTGTCTTGTTTGGTCAATATTTGTAGTTGCTCGAGTGAAAACAAAGTCAAAATAGAGCCGAAAATGACAATTTTGTCAATTTCAAAGGCACACAACTCATGATAGAAAATTCAGATCAAGCTGAAAATTTTACCCAGGCAAGATCTTATAGTCAGCATCTTTCTGTCATAGACACCATTTTTCTGTCAAAGTTTTGTCTTGTTTGGTCAATATTTGTAGTTGCTCAAGTGAAAACAAAGTCAAAATAGAGCCAAAAATGACAATTTTGTCAGTTTCAAGGGCACATAACTCATGATATGAAATTCATATCAAACTGAAAATTATACCAAGGCAAGATCTTATGGTCACCAACTTTCTGTCCTAGTTTTGTCTTAATCAATATTTGTAGTTGCTCGAAAGAATACAAAGTCAAAATAGATCCGAAAATGGCAATTTTGTCAATTTCAAGGGCACATAACTCATTATGTAAAATTCAGATCAAGTTGAGAATTTTACCCAGGCAAGATCTTATAGTCACCATCTTCCTGTCCAAGTTTTGTCTTGTTTGGTCAACATTTGTAGTTGCTCGAGTGAAAACAAAGTCAAAATAGAGCCAAAAATGGCAATTTTGTCAATTTCATGGGCAAATAACTCATGATAGAAAATTCAGATCAAGCTGAAAATTATACCAAGTCAAGATCTTATAGTCACCATCATTCTGTCAAAGTTTTGTCTTGATTGTTCAATATTTGTAGATTTTGGAGTAAAACTAAAGTCAAAACCAGCTATTTTTGACATTCAAGGGCAGATAACTTCTTTTATTCTAATTCAATCCAAATGCTTTGAAGGAATCTGAGAAAGGGTCACCCAAGGATCATTCCTGTGAAGTTTGATTGAAATCCATCTGGTAGTTTCTGAGAAGAAGATTTTTAAAGAAAAAGTTTACGGACGGACGCACGCACAACGGACACACCCTCATGACAATAGCCCGCTGGCCTGATGGCCAGTGGAGCTAAAAATTTCATTCACTTGAAATTGTCGTCTGCAAGATCTTTCATTTGTATTTGACATACCCTGTAATGGTCCTCTTGTAGTCAATAAGCTGGAATCTCTGTCTACCTTGTGCCAGGACTGTTATTGTAGAAATACCAGAAGCCTCGTCAAGTTCATTTTTAACAGAATAGATCTCAGCCGTCGTACCAATGTTGGCTATAGAGTGACCGGTACCAGTATACCTGGAATTGCAGAAAACATACACTGTTCAAAGATCCATTTGCAATAAGGGATATTTTGGGCTATAGCTAGTCATTGATTTTCTTACGGTATTTTTTAATGATATGTTTACATATTACCAGTATCTTCAATTTGTACATTTAACAAAATAATATGCAGGGTGTTTATTTTAGGGGAAATCTTTGGCTGGCAAAAAGGCTAAGGAAAATGGACAAGAAGAGCAACATTTTTAATTGAATAGAGTTTTACGTTCCACAAAACAGCTAAGGCTATGTAAGGAATTAAAAGTCTCATCTGAAAGGCTGGATAAATCGGAGCTCAAACCAGCGACCCCAATTTTACATGTCTTGTGCTTTCCCACTGCACAAAACCCAGCAATCAATTTCTTTTCATTATAAGTTAAGTCTAGTTTTGTTTGGGAAATGGTTGTAGGCAAACTTACTGTACCTTAAAGCTACAACACCAAATGTTTTATCCTGCGAGTCCACTACATTTTTCAGCATGGCCACTTCCTGGGGGTGATGCGAGTAGAGCGGAATGATGTGACCAGGAACAAGTATCGTACCAGGGAGGGTAACCAGCGGGAGAGAGACTTCCATGTTTTCTTAATGACGCCTTTTGATGTCCCATCAGATAAAGGCTTTGGAAAATATTGTGGAAAATGAAGAAATTGCTTGTGACAAGCAATTTCTTCATTTCCCACAATATTTTCTATCCCTAAGGACCTTAAAATTTCACAAATATTTATTTTGTGTTTGGGAAAAAGGTTTAACCAGACTAAGTTTTTTTAATTGGGAAATGGTTTACAATTAGCAAACTAACCTTAAAGCTACAACACCAAATGTTTTATCCTGCGAGTCCACCACATTTTTCAGCATGGCCACTTCCTGCGGGTGATGCGAGTAGAGCGGAATGATGTGACCAGGAACCAGTATCGTACCCGGGAGGGTAACCAGCGGGAGAGAAACTTCCATGTCTTCATCCATAATCTTACGACCCCGAATCTCTTCAAGGTCTGTGCCTAAATACTGCAACCAAAGTTAAAGAGAAAACAATTTACTCTATTACCAGATGACAAGTGTTCAGACAAACTCAAAGATGTTATAGACAGTAATTCAAAAGAATAAAATTTTACATTCCTAAATTAGTCTTTCTGAGTAGAAAACATTGTGGGAAATGAGGACATTGCTATTATAGAAGCTAAGTAATAAAATTCGGATACACATAAGCCTTTCATATCTTTATCTTCATGTCTTTGTTAGGGAAAGAATTTAATTCATTTTATAAGACTTTGTCATCTTATCAACATCAATATGATTAACCTTTAACTAACTTATAAATACAGAGGTACAATCTGAAAGGTGCTGCAAAAGACCAAATAGTTGATTTATAAAGAAATGATTTGCATACTGTACAATTACATGTATAGCACAGAAAGTATTGAGGCAAAAGGAGAAATTATTGGCTACCACTATTTTCTTATTTAGTTTTAATGTTTTCAAAGCTTTCAAAACCAGGTCTTGTTTGAGAAAGGATTAACCAACATATTTACTTACAGAATGTGAACTTGGAAGTGTGGAGTCAAATGAAACACTCCTTGATGGCTGTACTTTGTCTTTTTTCTTCTTCTTTTCTTTCTCTCTATCCACTGCTTCTTCATTCTGTTCATCCTCTTCTTCAAGTTCTGATCCAGCATCACTGCTCTCTAATTAAAATTTATCAACACATTAACCCTTTCCCAAACGATGAAAAATTAGGGCTGTCTAATTTGAAAACTGCTGCAAACGCCAATAAGGATGTTGAAAAAGAAAGAAAGAATGTGTACTATATGGCACAGAAAATATTGTGACAAAAGGAGAAACTGCTGGTTATCAGCGATTTCTTCTTTTGTCTCAATGTTTTCCCAAGCCTCCTCTTATAGCAGCGTTTTTTCTCATAATTTTGGGAACGGGTACGGTACCAGGCAAATTGGGAAAAATGTGTTGTTATGTCAAAAATTGGGAAAATATTTTCAACAGAGACTGCAACAAAAATTGAGTCCTATGCATACTTAACTATATCAAATCAATGGAAGGGACTTCTAGTTTGCATCTGGAAATTGTTTTTCCTCAACATTTGAATGGGATCTATTGAAATTTCATTCAAAGAGAAGGAATAACT
This sequence comes from Fragum sueziense, assembly GCA_963680895.1. Lineage (NCBI taxonomy): Eukaryota > Metazoa > Mollusca > Bivalvia > Cardiida > Cardiidae > Fragum > Fragum sueziense. The sequence continues at coordinate 29,279,982 of OY804597.1, forward strand.
TTGGTATTAGGAATTTTTTGTCAGATTTTGGGAAAAAATAACCTATTTGGCATTGGGAACAGGTCCTTTTTACGGACCCATTCAAAGAAGGAGAAAAAACGCTGTATAGAGACTTCAAAAGCAGGTCTTGTTTGGGAAAGGATTAATAAACCAATGGCAAAATTAGAGAATTTTATCAATTCCAAGAAATTGCAAATGACAATTTCAAGTGAATAAAAAAGTTAGCCTTGCTGAGTAGAAAACATTGTGGGAAAATGAAGAAATTGCTTATAACAAGCAATTTCTTCATTTTCCACAAAGTTTTCCGAACCTTTCTGTATGGTAGGGTGTAGAAGAGCATCATTATGCGCCATGGCCATGATGGAAAAGGGTCAATAGTAAAGATAAAAGTACTGTGAAAGTCTATTTACATGCAAGCACTTAGCTTTTTGCTAATTTTCCACAAGTGGTTTATCTCCGATCTCATGAATTCATCAATCAACTTTCAGGTCTGTAGACTACAGTGTATAGTGTAATCTGAGTTTTTTCTGATGAAATTCGCTCTTTGATATGTTGATGTCACTCCTTGTAAATAGCGAAAAATCAAAATATCAAAGAGCATATTTACATCAGAGAAGACTCGGATTAATTTACAGTATAAAATTAAGAAAATTCGGCATTTTTGGCCAACATTGGGGGGCTTGGCCCCCTAGCCCCCCTGTTCCTACGGGCCTGGGAGATTTTACTGATTTGCCAAAAAAAAAAAACTTTGATCATGCAGCACTGAACAGGGTTCAAATTTAGCATTTGCTAACTTGCTAAATGCAAGTGAAAATTTGAAAATGCAAGTTGAAACAAGAGGACCATGATGGTCCTTAATCGCTCACCTGAACCTAGATAGAAAGAAAGTCACAATGTTGTCAAGTTCAAGAGCACATAATTTAAAACGTGAGATTATGATCCAGCGGAAAACTGCTTTCAAAATCTTGAATGATCAATATTTGTGGCAGTTACAGTAAAAACAAAGTGGAAGAAACCAACAATTTTGTCACAGTCAAGAGCACATAACTCTGTTCTAATAAAAAATATTCTCATCAGCATTATGTCCATTTTTTTTGATTGGTCAATATATTGTTAGAGTGAAAATAAAGTCGAAAACTGTAATTTTGTGAAAATCAAGGGCCAATAACTCTAATTTTTCTATTCAAATCAAGCTGAAATTTCCACTCATCCAGGATCTTATGGTCACCAACATTGTGGCCAAGTTTTGTCTTGATTAGTCAATAAATGTAGATGCTAGTGTGTAAGCAAAGTCGAAAACAGCAATTTTGTCAAATTCAAGGGCACATAACTCCAGACTTCCTGCTTCAATCACACTGAAAATTGAAGACATCCAAGATCTTATAGTTACCAACATTGTGGCAAAGTTTTGTCTTGATCGATCAATATTTGTAGATGCTAGAGTTGTAACAAAGTCAAAACTAGCTATTTTTGACGTTCAAGGGCACATAACTCCGGACTCCCATGTCCAATCTGACAAAAAATCAAACTCATATGAGAACTTATAGTTACCAACAACATTGCAAAGTTTTGTTTTGATCGGTCAATATTGGTAGATTCTAGAGTGGTAACAAAGTCAAAACTAGCCATTTTTGATGTTCAAGGGCAAATAACTCCAGACTTCCTGGTCCGATCTGACTCAAAATCAAACTCATTCGAGAACTAATAGTTTGCAACATTGTTGCAAAGTTTTGTTTTGATAGGTCAATATTTGTAGATGCTAGAGTGGTAACAAAGTCTAAAACAGCAATTTTTGACGTTCAAGGGCAGATAACTCCAGACTTCCTGGTTCGATCTGACTCAAAATCAAACTCATCCAAGAACTTATAGTCATACATATTTTGACCAAATTTGGTTAAGATTGGTCAATATCTGTAGATGCTAGAGTGGTAACAAAGTCAAAACTAGCTATTTTCGATGTTCAAGGGCACATAACTCCGGACTCCCTGGTCCGATCTGACCCAAAATCGAACTCATCCGAGAACTTATGGTCATACATGTTTTGACCAAGTTTGGTCAAGATTGGTCAATATTTGTTGGTGCTAGAGTGGTAACACCAAAATGTGGACAGACGGACTGACGGACAGACGCCGACGGACAAAAAGCGACCACAATAGCTCACCTTGAGGACTTAACAGTAACTTGCTAAATTTTAGCAAGTTCAGAAATTACCAAAAGCTTTGAAAAATCATTTTAAAAGGAGAAGGAGAAAATCAGCACACTATCAGCACAATGGCCTTGTTCTTTTCTATTCTATGATCAAGTAAATGTGCTTTAAGAATTCTCAAACTTCAAAAAGCAAGTAAACCTTCAAATTTAGCAAGTTACAAAAATAAGCCCTTGCTAAAATTATCATCATTGGACAAATTCTATGCCGATATCATCGACAGATGTCTCAAAGAGAGCATTGATAACCCAGATACCCATACCAGTATTTGTGCTGATCCAACAAACAACAGAGAAACAGGTACTCTTGTACTTTTGCAGGACCCTGACCCTTCGACCCTTTTTACATGCTCCCACTGCTCAAAACATGTCGAGGAGGGAATAGAATGCGACAACTGTAACCAGTGGAACCACTTCACCTGTGAATCTTTAGAAAACTTTACTGAGTTCTACCAAAGTCAAAATGTCCCTTACAGCTGTTTATCCTGTAGGCACCTTACTTTAGTTCATGAAATTCCCCATTCAGACCTTCAATTAGACTCTCTCTTAGATGTTTCAGAGCTTAGAGTAGATGAAGTCCCTGCACAAACAACTGAACCTGGTGAAACACAGTCTCCCATAGATGTAGCTACACCACCTATACCTGTAAGTAACCAACACATATCAAATGATACTTTACAGCCCCTACCTAGCAGCAACGGGAAACATGAAGAAGTTATAGTACAAACAATCCAGCCTATTGTTACTGACGAAGCCACTACTCCCTCTACACCACCTTTAACCAGTAGTATCCAACAAAGTCCTCCACCTGCTATACCTTTTCCATCCTCAAACAACATGAACCATAGACTAGACGGTGAAGCACTGGTACAATCAACCTTTCCTGGAGTTACACAAGAACCCACTTCTACCAGACCACTACCGTTACAGGTAAACAACCAACTAACCAACACTGATGCTCTACCTCTACAACATGAATCTGACACTTTACATAGAGACAACGCTGTACCTGAGGCCCCAGCTGGAAATAATTCTGAACACAACAAAGGGAAAAAGTCCACCAAGAAAAAGGATACCACAAATAACAACGAACTGAAACAACAACTTGACTTGGCCATCTCACTGATACACAGACTAGAGAAAAAGGTAGTTGACTTAGAAAACACTAACAAACTCCTGGAACTAAAAGCAGGTGTCTATACAAATTCCCCTGCAAATGGTAACAGCTTCCCGGAACCTCATAGAGCCGATCCTCGCATCCATGACCGATTACAACAACTAGAAAGTGATATGATTAGATCTAGAATATCCAATCTGGAGACGCAAATGAACTGCTTGAATATTGCCCACATTAACATGTTGCAGCAGTATCCCCGCCCCACTCATCCTGCTATGAGAGTACCCCCTCACTTCATGCGTTTTCCCCACCCACCTCCACAAACAGCTACAGTATTACCGACTGCTCCACAGCCTTTTTCTAATCCTACTCCGGCTTAATTCTGCCACCAGAAATCTGCTACAGTATTACAGACTGCCCCACAGCCTTTTTCTAATCCTACTCCGGCTCAATTCTGCCACCAGAAAACAGCTTCAGTATTACAGACTGCTCAACAGCCTTCTTCTAATCCTACTCCGGCTCAATTCTGCCACCAGAAATCAGCTACAGTATTACAGACTGCTCAACAGCCTTTTTCTAATCCTACTCCGGCTCAATTTTATCACCAGAAAACAGCCACAATATTACAGACTGCTCAACAGCCTTTGCCTAATCCTAATTCGGCTCAATTTCGCCACCAGCGAATACCATCTGTAGTGCAGACTGCTCCACAGCATTTCCCTAATCCTGCGTTGAACAGACTCTGTGCTGGCGGACGGGAAGTACCCCCAAGATTCCAGAAACAGCAACCAACACAGCGTAGGCAAACCTCTAACACGACGGGTAAGAGAGTGATCCAACACCAAAAACCGAGACGTGAACTATGCTCAACCCCGAAAAAGGTTCGTTTCAATGATAACCCGCCAAATTTCAGGGATGAACCCCCTACAACACCCATCCATTCATCTCCAATGAATGAAAGAAGTACCCACCCCACACAGTCTTTTTTGTCGAAAGGCCGAGCATCCGAGAGAAGGGACATATAGAGGACCATCAAACCTTAAAACTAACTACCCTGAATATAAAAAATGTCAACTCAAATCAGCTTTTTATCCAGAACCTACTTCAGTCTGCCAACATTTGTTGCCTTCAAGAACACTGGCTTTATCGGTTCCAATTAGACAGATTGGATGGGATTGCTCCTACATTCCAAGCCCACTCTAAGGCGGTGGACGACAAAGATCCAATTTCCCCAATTCAAGTACCAAGAGGATTTGGAGGAACGGCTATCCTTTACCCAAATACCTGGACATTCAAAACCAACAAACACACAGATGGCAATGACAGGATTACAGTTATCTCCACTGAAACAACCCCCAAAATTTGTATAATAAGTGTCTACCTTCCATGTAGAGGAACCTCAAAACAAGAAGACTTCACAGCTGTTTTAGACCAAATAGAAGAGATATACCACAAATTCCAAGGCTATGGAATATTTATATGTGGCGACTTCAATGCCTCACTATCCAGAGATCCACCAAATGACAGAGATAGAATCCTACAAAACTTTACCACCAAACACTCACTAGCGAACCAGCAAACTGGAGCCGCTACGTTTTACCACGAAAATACAGAGCAATCAGCTGAGTTAGACTACATTCTCAAAAACGATATTGCAGTTCAGATATCAGGAGGAGTCTTTATAGAAAGGGACCAATCCAACAACGTATCCGACCACCTAGCTGTGTCAACCATCTTGAACATCTCCACTAAATGCAAGGTCGATGTCACCCTGAAGGACCCCAAACCAAACTGGGAGAAATGCGACAAAATTTCATTTCAAGAAGAGATCAACAAAGACACAAATTACCTTAGAAACTGCATAGCAAATGGTCACATTCAGGAAACAATCTGTGCTCTGAAAGATACCCTAGACGCGGCAGCCCAAAAGAGTATTCCTGGCTATAAGCCAAATAAGAAAAAGAAGCAAAAAAGGAAACCAGCCCCAACCACCCCCGAAGTAATCAAAGCAGCAAAAAGCAGCAAACAAGCCTGGTGGAAATGGAAGCTAGCTGGGAAGCCTACCAGTTCTTTACATCCATTAACGAGGAATATGAAGAATGCAAAACATAACCTCAGAAGAGTCCAAAGACAAGTTATGGCGAAGAAAAGACATGACACCATGAACAAGATTATGACAGCAAAAACAGCTGACAGCAAAACTTTTTACAAACTTATTGCCTCTCAGAGATCCAAGGAAAGAAACCCTGTAAACTGCCTAGTATATGACAACAAAGAGATAACAACCAAAGAAGGTATAACTGAAAGCTGGGCCGATCACTTCCAAACTCTGGCGACCCCAGAAGACAAAGCAACATACGACAATAACCATCTTCTCCAAGCCAAGGAGTCTTGCAAACGAATAGAAACCCTCATTAATACCTACGGTGCCAAATCTGAAGATATCTCTCTGAAGGAAGTAAAAACAGCTCTGCATAAACTAAACAACAATAAAGCTGCAGACATATTCGGTCTGTCCGCTGAACACCTCAAATTTGGTGGGAACCAACTACACATTGTTATTAAAGACTTACTCAACTATATCCTATCTGAAAATAAGGTACCTGGAGCCTTAAAAAGAGGAATTATCACCCCTGTGTTCAAAAAAGGAGACGTGGCCCTCCCTGGTAACTACAGAGGCATCACTGTAACCCCAATTCTGTTAAAACTTCTTGAGCACGTACTCAACAATAGACACAAACCCATTTTTAAACCAACCCAATCCAAACTACAATCAGGCTTTACTGAGAAGAAATCTTGTATCAACTCTGCACTTATTGTATCCGAATGCCAAACGGAATCAAAGTCAACAAAGACACCCTTGTTCTTTACAACCTTGGATACAAGAAAAGCATTCGATGTTGTAAACCACGAGATACTACTCAAGAATCTGTACTACGATGGAATCACTAACAGTGACTGGTTACTCCTGAAAGACATGTATGACGAGACAACTTCCGTTGTGAAATGGGAAGACTGTATCTCCAATCCAATAAACCTTCAGCAAGGAGTCAGACAGGGTGGTGTACTCTCAACCGAACATTATAAACGATATAACAATCCCCTCCTCCTGGAATTAGAAGATAAGTTTGTTGGAGCTAAGATTGGTACCATTAAGATTCCACACACAACATGTGCAGATGATCTAGCGCTCTTAGGACACTTTCCCATGGAAATGAAAGCCATGCTAAAAACTGTGGAAAACTTCAGTGCCTGAAACAGATACGAAATCAATCCTTCCAAAAGTGCCTGTGTTCCTTTGAATAACAACTCGAAGATAGCCTCGAAAGAACTATCTCTAAATGATGTACCCATTCCGGTAGAATCGGCAACCACTCACTTAGGGCTGAACAGAACAACCAAGGGCGACGCCAAAATCGATGAAAAAATCACTTGTGGCAGAAAGACAGCATACTCCCTTCTAGGCGCTGGACTACATGGCAGAACTGGGTTAAAACAAGATGTCAAAGGGCATATATGGACCACTTTTGTTGTACCACGCACTATCTATGGCCTGGAGGCCCTTCATTATACAAACTGTGAACTTGGCAAGCTGGACGCCTTCCAAACAAAGTCAATAAAGCAAATACAATATCTTCCAGACAGAACTTCGAATACAGCAACTTTAGCCCTAATGGGAATATTACCCCTCTCAAACATTGTTCACAAGAATACCCTAAACCTATTATTCAGAATACTACTTCAGAAAGACTCGGTTGAATTCGCCATTGCTGAAAGGCAGCTCGCCGTAAAGAGTCAACAGGACAAGAGTTTCTTCTCCCGGTGTAGGGTTCTACTTTCACACTATGGCCTCCCAACTGTCTACGACTTACTAAATTCTCCAATGGATCAACAGAGATGGAAACAAACACTAAACTCTGCAATATACACTACAGTCGGAAAATTTTGGACTGAGGACATCCAAAATAAACCAAGCCTCAAATATCTAAACCCACAGGCAGTCAAAATTGGTCAGGTGCACCACATATACTCTACAGTCAATTGTAACCTGCAAGACATTCAGAGAGCAGAAACCAAAGCTAGACTCTTAACAGGAACCTATACCCTGCAGGCAAATAAAGCTGCTTTTAACCAGTACCGTGTTGACCCTACCTGTAAACTATGCAAACTTGAGCCTGAAAACAGAGAGCATTTCATCAGCAGATGCGCTACGACTCGTGATATCAGAGAGAGCTACAAAGAAAAGATACTCAACTACGTCCCACTACATTCCAGACAAAAAACCAAGGAAATCCTAGGCGACAGTGATCTCTTCACACATCTGATACTTGACTGTACTCATCATAAACTGGGAACAGAACTTTTTCAACCAGATATTATCAACGGCCTTGAGATCCTGTCCAGACAATACATATGGAAGATCCACAGCTTCAGGGTCAGAACCCTAGCTCAGAGCGCCCCAACTCAGCAATAGTATTATTCTGTAATATCTATTTTTCCTCCGCGACGTAAATAGTATTGTCATTGACACGTTTGTTATATTTATATAGCAGTGCAACTCTTTAGAGGTAGTACCTATTAACATTATTGCTATTATTTACTGCGGTACCGTCAGTTTGACATTTAACCGAATTACTAGAGCACAAACTTTATAATAGACACTTGCGTATATATAATAATCTGTACGTGGCGTAAATAAGTAGCAATAAAACTAGTGTATCATTATTACAAACAAGTGTGCAAGTGCTTAGTATTCCGGATTCTGGATTTAACATTCGACGGGAGATTTACCCGGGTGCTCCGACAATCAACGGAGGAATCGACATACAACAACAACAATTAGCAAGTGGCAAAAAAGTGAAATTTGACCCCTGACTGAAACATTTCGGACCACTTTTCTTTCATTTTCATTTTAGAGCGGTCAATCACTTTTATTTCAATGCTAAGAATAATCATGAAATAATTCTACCCTTTCGCAATCGACAAATTTCTACATTTGAGCCATGTAGTGAAAGCATGAAATTATAGAGAGAAAAGGAGAAACAAGAGATGTTTGTAAAACATATATGCCCCCTCAAGGGCCTACATTTGATGTAGGTCAAAGTCCAAGGTCAAGTTAACAAGGTCCAAGGTCATGGTCAAATATGAAAGGTCTTGGTAGGAGGTGTCTATGTGTGAAATATCAAATCTGTATAATAAATTTATGTAAAAGTAAAATGAAACATAGGCCAGGTTAAAGTTTTTAAAAGTAGGCCAAATGCCAAGGTTAAGGTCATGGTCAAATGTGAAAGGTCTTGGTTGGAGGTGTCCATGTGTGAAATATCAAGGCTGTAGGTGTAAAAGGACATGATATATATGCCTGGTTTCAGTCTTTTTTAAAGTAGGTCAAACTCCAAGGTCAAGGTTGCAATATTCAAGGTCATGGTCAAATGTGAAAGGTCTTGGTAGGAGGTGTCTATGTGTGAAATATCAAGGTTGTAGGTGTAATAGGACATAAGATAATGGCTAGGTTTAAGATTTCTAAAAGTATGTAAAAATCAAAGCTCAAGGTCACACAGGCCAAGGTCATGGTCAAATGTGCAAGGTCTTGGTAGGTGTCCATGTGTAAAATATTGATACTGTATAGGTAACAGGACATGAGATATAGGCCTAGTTTAAGTTTTTTAAAAGTAGGTCAAACTCCACGGTCAAGGTCCAAGGTCATGGTCAAAAGTGAAATGTCTTGGTTGGAAGTGACCATGTGTGAAATATCAAGGCAGTATATGTAAAATGACATGAAATATAGGCCAGGTTAATGTATTATAAAAGTAGGTCAAACACCAAGGTCAAGGTCACAAGGTCCAAGGTCATGGTCAAATGTGAAAGGTCTTGGTCGTAGGTGTCCATGTGTCAAATATCAAGGCTGTATGTGTAAAAGGACATGATATATCAGCTAGGTTAAAGTTTTTTTTAAAAGTAGGTCAAAGTCCAAGGCCAAGGTCACAAGATCCAAGGTCATGGTCAAATGTGAAAGGTCTTGGTAGGATGTGTCCATGTGTGAAATATCAAGGCTGTATGTGTAATAGCACATGAGAAATAGGTCCACTTTAATTTTTTTAAAAGTAGGTCAAACTTCAAGGTCAAGGCCACATGGTCCAAGGTCATAGTCATATGTGATAGGTCTTGGTCAGAGGTTTCCATGTGTCAAATATCAAGGCTGTATGTGTAAAAGGACATGATATATCGGCCAGGTTAAAGTTTTTAAAAGTAGGTCAAACCCAAAGGTCAAGGTCACAAAGTCCAAGGTCATGGTCAATTGTGAAAGGTCTTGGTAAGATGTGTCCATGTGTGAAATATCAAGGCTGTATTTGTAAAAGGTCATGAGATATAGGCCCAGTTTAATATTTTTTAAAGTAGGTCAAACTCCAAGGTCAAGGTCACAAGGTCCAAGGTCATGGTTAAATGTGAACGATGTTGATAGGAGGTATCTATGTGTGAGATATCAAGGCTGTATGTGTAAAAGGACATGAGATATAGGCAAAATTAAGAATTACGTGTAAAATCAACAAAGGGCAATAAATCAAAGAATTTGATTGGCAGAGTTACGGTTCTTGTGCACTGCACCTCTCCATAATGAAATCTATTCACCTGTAAAGTTTCATGATTCTACCTTACATATTTTTTGAGTTGTGCTCCGGACAAGAATCAAGTTATAAAATCAACAAAGGACAATAACTCAAAAAATTTGATCGGAAGAGTTACAGTTCTTGTGCACTGCACCTCTCCATAATGAGATCTATCCACCTGTAAAGTTTCATGATTCTACCTTACATACTTTTTGAGTTATGCTCCGGACAATAATCAAGTTTGAAAATAAACAAAGGGCATTGGGGCAATAACTCCAAAAATATGATCAGCAGAGTTACGGTTCTTGTGCACTGCACCTCTCCATATTGATATCTATTCACCTGTAAAGTTTCATGATTCTACCTAACCAGTAGTAGGAAATACTCCACAGAAAGCAATCAGGATTGATCAGGCTAGTTGCGGTTAAGGGCCACTAACACTTCCCAGCAGGGATATTTTATTACCCTAACTATGACCCCATAAAACCTTCATGGCATATTATCTCTCAACGCCAGTACACAGAGGGGCCAAGCTGGAACGGCTTTCTGTGTTTATTATTTTATCTGGCTTTCTTTAACCCTTCCCCAAAACAAGACCTGAATTTTATGTCTTTAACAAAACAAGTTTTGAAAAACATTGTGGCAAAGGAAGAAATGCTGGAAAAACAGCATGATAATGATGTATCCTGGTTACAGACCCCTATCCGCAGTAATAATGCATCTAAAATCCGTTATGTTAACTGTATCCCTGATTCAATGGGGTCAGCCTGTTCAAGTATTGAAGAGATAATGTCTTCTCAATCCTTGCATATGCTGAATCAGTTTGTTTCCGTCCGATGTTGTAGGTACTTGCAGCATGTTTATTTCTTTCTTGTATGCAGTTTCCTGTAATTAATTATTCACTCCTATCTCTTGGGGTCAGTCTGTGCATGTATTTCTGAGGCAGCCGCTGTAAGAAATCCTTGTGCACACTGTGATAATCCTTGCCTTAGCCCTGTGTTGTAGGTACTAGCATACACGAAATTAATCATATGCTGCAGACCTTGTTTGCAATCTTAGGTCCGCAAGCACAATAATACACGTCGTGTAACCAGATCTTGTAGATTTATTAGGGCATTATGGTCGTTTGAAGTCTTTAATCTTCGTTTTTCTTGATCGGAATGCCGGAATCCATCATATTCGATGCTCAGCTGTGTACGATTTTGACCGTCGATTTCTCGCTTATTTTGTTATCTGCAAGGCATGACAGCTATTGCATTTCATTTCATGAATGTTATACTTAACTTAGAAATCGCTGTCAAGGTCTGACACTCGCTAATTGTTGCATTTCTCGTTAAAAAGTCGAACTAGTCTTGCTGCATATTCTCTATTTTTACCGGGTGTGTATTGGATTCGGTGACCCGTGAAAGATGCATATTGTGTAGAAAGTTTGTTTATATCACGTGATCGTCAAGGTCAATTTTACTATAATCGTAGTAACCTAGTTAGGAGAGTTTTGACAGTTCATTTTACTGTGTATTTGATTGTTCTTTTAGGGTTATTTCTATAACTTAGAGAATTCTATCGGAGCCATTTTGAGTCGTCTACGGTGACCAACGACGTCGCGACCAGTTTTTCGGGTCGCGACCACTTTTTCTGGCCGTACGTCCAACTTTCTTGGTCGTGACGTTGGTCGCGACCAATAATCTTGGCCGCACGTGCCGTTCTAGTATAAATACGGCTCGGAATTTTGGTCACTAGCTCAGTCCAGTCCCGGAGGTTAAGGAACTAACGTCATATCATCATTTTATTTACACCCTACCAAATATTGTTAAGAATAGAGAGAATTGTATCTGAAACATTGTGAAGAAAGAAGAAAATAAATACTGGTCATTGATATTGAAATTTAAACTGCTGTTTTTCGTATTTTACAATACCAAGACTGAGCTCACTTTTGGCCACAACCCTCCGGCGACAAATAACAGTGTACATCCAGTGAATCCAGCAGATTAGAGAGAGATAAGAGGCTTGAGAAAGAGAACCCCACTGTCCCCTGGCACGTTACATAATTTTATGGTGGCAGCGGTGGGATTTAATATCCCCAGAGAAACGAACTAGAGATGTCTGAATCAGAAGAGGAGACAGAAGTTTTCTTTAGAAGCCCTAGAGGAGAAGGCAGTGACATACACTGTGTAGAGGAACTTACTGGAGATGACAGACATAGAGAGTCTATGCAAGGTTTGAACAGACTAAGATCAGCTGATAAGCAGAAGATGAGTGACATGCAGACCAAGGTAGATTTCCTATTAGAAGCTGTTAAGAATCTCACTCAAGTTATCCAAGTTATTCAGCAGCAAGCTAACAGCAATCTGAATTCTAGTAGTAGTCCAGTAGCTTTAACCAGCACCATCCAAGACAGTATTCCCCAGATTAGACTGCTTAGTACAGATCCTCAGGAAGTCGGGCCAAGCCTAGGTTGTGAACAGCCTGTCCGGGCAGCACATGACCAGACCAGCTTGCTTAGCCAGAACCGACAAACAGAGAGACAAGGAGGAGGTGATTTTGACCCCGTTACAATGGAGCGACACCAGCGACTAGTCGACCAGCAAAACCAGCCAGTACCTGGTCGAAACCAATTATCTTATTACCATAGGGAAGAGCAGCAGAATACCAGACCAAGGGCTCAGGTGTATAGGTTAGCCAGTGATTCCAGTCATCATATCAAGATTCCTCCATTCCAGGGTAAAGAAGATTGGCAGACTTGGATCAACCGATTCGAGGCTGTAGCGTACCGACAAGGTTGGGACGATGAGAGAAAGCTAGATGAGCTTTTACCACTACTACAAGGGTGCGCAGGAGACTTTGTTTTCACGCAGTTAAGGCATCATGTTATCAATGACTACCGTCAATTGATTTCAGAGTTAGATAGTCGTTTTAGAGTGGTCGAGACCCCTAGAACGTATGCAGCAAAGTTTAGTCGCAGGGACCAGAAGCCAGGAGAGACAGCTGAAGAGTATGCGGCAGAGCTTAAGAGGCTGTATGACAAGGCCCATAGGAGAAGAGACCACAAAACCAGAGAAGAAGACCTGGTGCGCAGATTCTTGGACGGTTTGAGAGATGATGATTTGCGGTGTGAGGTAGAATATGTGAAAGACCCCACCAACATTGATGAAGCTGTGTATTATGTTGTTAGCTTGATACACACCAGACGAAACCCAAAACATGGGTACACTGACAGGAAATTCAAGAATGTAATCAGAAAAGCCCAAGAGAGTGACAATAGTGATAGTGAAGACGAACAAGACTACGCTCGAAAGGTGCAATCTGGGAGAAGAACACACAGGGGTGCAGCACAAGACAAAGTAAAAGTGGCTGTAGATCCAGATCAGCCACAAACCCAGACTAAAGATAGCAATGATGTGCTTCAGCTCATCCTAGAACACCTGAAGAATATTGCAAAGGCACAGACTCCACGTAGACAAGGAAAGGAGTGCTTTAATTGTCATAAACTTGGCCATTTCATCAGAGATTGTCCAGAGCAGAAGCAGTGGAACAATGGTCAGGGAACCAGCAAAACTTCTAGCCAAACAGACGAGGCTTTAAACATCAATGGGCTGACCCTGAAGGCCGAGGTGAAGCCCCAGTAAGTGAAGTAAATGGCCGATATGAGAATACAGCCAAAGCTGACCAGGAGCACATAATTCGTAGAAGTAAGCCTAGCAGGGATGGTCAGTTAGTTAAAGGGACAATCCAGGAGTTGGATATTATCTTTTCCATACGCACAAGAGCAGCACAAACGTTAATATCTGAAAGGGTGTATAATAGTATTCCCAAAGAAAGCAGACCTAGACTGCTCTATTTTGAAGAATCTGAAGACTTTACGCATGGTGTGAAGGGAAAAATACAGTCACAGATTAGTATTGGACCAGTGCAGCTATGGAAAGAGTTGCTAGTTGCAGATATAGAAGAAGATGGCATTCTGGGAATGGACATATTGCAGGATGATGAAGAGGGACCAGCAGACATCCTGTTTAGCAAATCTGTCATAGTCCTTCGAGGCCGAGAGATACCACTTTTACAGAACAGGACAGAAAGCATAATAAGGAGAGTGCATACGACAGATCCCAGAGCCATACCCCCTCTGAACAGTGCAGAACTACCCTGTTACTGTCAGCACAAAGGAGAAAAGGCCAGAATCTGTGAGTGTGGTACCACCAGAGTACCTACAACATGCAACAAAATGGAGAGAAGTGCTTTTATAGAAGATGCAGGCTACTGTCAGGGGCCAGAGCAAGTGAAGACATTCAATTTCCTGAGAGACAGGGAAAATAGCCAGAAATTGACCGAAGTGACACCATGTGAAAAGAAAGAAATCAAAGTACAGAAGGTACTTCAATCAGAAGAGAAAGGAGAGTGTACAAGTAATCAGGAGAAATTGACACACAGACCGAGTCGGAGTTACTGCACAAGAAAGTTAGGTCCAGAACTCTATAATGAAGAGCAGTACTGCACAAGCCATTCGGTACCCGAAGGTGGCAGTACACTAATGAGGAAACTGAGGGCCTATCTTTGCCAAACAGATGATGATTGGGACTTGTACACTGGTTGTCTGGATGCTGAACGTAGACGATGCTAAGATGGTGTGTAATGTCAAAGCGATAGTAACGGAAGAACCGATGTTGAAAAATTAGGCTACGTTTAAACGGACTTAGAGAATTATAGTGGATGTGGTCGTTATACTTGAATTAAGTTTTTGGAGACATAGTGGATGATTTTTGTTGATGCAATGATGCATGGTACACCAGAGAGGTAGTAAAGACTCAGGAAGAGCCATAGAGTCCCTACACATGGTCAAGGGAAGAAGCGAAGGGTCAGAAAGGGACCACTCAAGGAGATGAGATTGACCATGGTGAGGTTAGGGGCCAGGTGTCAGGGTACCTATATGGAGTATGTACAACCTAGTGGGAGATTATAGTCTCTGTTAAGACAGATGCTGAAATTTAAAGAAGACAATTTCAGAGAATCTAAATGTTATTTGCAGTCTATTGTTATGCTGTGTTTATTGTTTTGTTGATTAAGTATGTCAGTACTGAAGGAGTATAGAAGCAGAGCTTGGGTATCTGTGAACATAATGGACCAATGTGATCAAGATCAGACAGTGTAACAAAGTGTGGATCCAGATCAGCGGTTGAGAGAAAAGAGAACATGGAGATAGCTTGTAGGTGCATACAGGGAAGATTGTGAAGACATGGAGAGGGTCAAAAGAGGTACCAAGGTAGGGTCATGGGGTAGTGGAGAGTCAAAGGTGACTGAGAGAAATGCTACAGAGGTGACCATGGTGAGGTACGGGACCAGATGTCTTAAGTCAAAGAGTGTATGCAGCCATGAGGTATTTTCAGATGTGACCAATGAACCGTTTGGATCTGAGGGTGAAAATTTGAAGTACACATAGGCTAGGCCAGTTGTTGGAAGATGCCAGAATAAGATGACCCAGCTATATACTATGCTGATTTGTTGTAACATTTGTGTGTTTGTTACTTTGACAAACAGCTTTGAGGAAGAAGAATGCTGATCAATGTACATAAAATACCCATTTTTGGTTTCGATTCGCTTGTCATGAAGTCAATGGCAGGTCCGTTTAAAACGGGTAGGATCTATTTTGCCAGTTTTGCCAAACTGGACAGTGCGTCTGTCATGAAGGGGTTGACAGACCCGTATTAAGCCTGTCCAGGAGCAGTTAGGTGCAATACGGGTAAAGAAGGATGATCCGTTTACCTAAACTACCATTTCATGGACGATGACATTCGTTGGAAGCATGTATTACAAACTATAGACGAGCTTATGATTCGCGTGTGAATATGTGATTTATTTTTAGAAACAGTGCGAAATTTGAATCCAAGTGTTAAGCTTATCGTGAATAAGAGTGACATTTAAGGAATCTGTGTTAACTAGTCAAAGACTCGTGTGATATTTAGCTTTGTTGATCTAAGAACCGTGACATTTAAATAGTGTTGATTTGTTAATTAATTTAAAGTGTTTTATTCAGATAAGAATTAACAGTTAATTTTAAAGATTTATTGCTGCCAAAATGCAAAGTGCAGTTATTGTGTGATTATCTTTAATCATAATTTGTATCATAAGTGAACTGAAATTGAAGTGTTGATTAGCTTCTGAGATTATTCTCAGAATCTAGGATAACAATTCAAATTCAGTTGTCCAATAATTTTGTCAATGCTTAGTGCACTTATCTATGTATATGTTGTTTATGTTAATTGTTGCAATCAGCCTACCAGTATTAATCTTAGGTAATTATTTTGTTAACACATTACCATAGTAATTCATTTAAACTCTGTATTGATAGTAAGTTTGGCAATCGGAGTTTTGCCAAATTAAGAGGGGGGTAATGATGTATCCTGGTTACAGACCCCTATCCGCAGTAATAATGCATCTAAAATCCGTTATGTTAACTGTATCCCTGATTCAATGGGGTCAGCCTGTTCAAGTATTGAAGAGATAATGTCTTCTCAATCCTTGCATATGCTGAATCAGTTTGTTTCCGTCCGATGTTGTAGGTACTTGCAGCATGTTTATTTCTTTCTTGTATGCAGTTTCCTGTAATTAATTATTCACTCCTATCTCTTGGGGTCAGTCTGTGCATGTATTTCTGAGGCAGCCGCTGTAAGAAATCCTTGTGCACACTGTGATAATCCTTGCCTTAGCCCTGTGTTGTAGGTACTAGCATACACGAAATTAATCATATGCTGCAGACCTTGTTTGCAATCTTAGGTCCGCAAGCACAATAATACACGTCGTGTAACCAGATCTTGTAGATTTATTAGGGCATTATGGTCGTTTGAAGTCTTTAATCTTCGTTTTTCTTGATCGGAATGCCGGAATCCATCATATTCGATGCTCAGCTGTGTACGATTTTGACCGTCGATTTCTCGCTTATTTTGTTATCTGCAAGGCATGACAGCTATTGCATTTCATTTCATGAATGTTATACTTAACTTAGAAATCGCTGTCAAGGTCTGACACTCGCTAATTGTTGCATTTCTCGTTAAAAAGTCGAACTAGTCTTGCTGCATATTCTCTATTTTTACCGGGTGTGTATTGGATTCGGTGACCCGTGAAAGATGCATATTGTGTAGAAAGTTTGTTTATATCACGTGATCGTCAAGGTCAATTTTACTATAATCGTAGTAACCTAGTTAGGAGAGTTTTGACAGTTCATTTTACTGTGTATTTGATTGTTCTTTTAGGGTTATTTCTATAACTTAGAGAATTCTATCGGAGCCATTTTGAGTCGTCTACGGTGACCAACGACGTCGCGACCAGTTTTTCGGGTCGCGACCACTTTTTCTGGCCGTACGTCCAACTTTCTTGGTCGTGACGTTGGTCGCGACCAATAATCTTGGCCGCACGTGCCGTTCTAGTATAAATACGGCTCGGAATTTTGGTCACTAGCTCAGTCCAGTCCCGGAGGTTAAGGAACTAACGTCATATCATCATTTTATTTACACCCTACCAAATATTGTTAAGAATAGAGAGAATTGTATCTGAAACATTGTGAAGAAAGAAGAAAATAAATACTGGTCATTGATATTGAAATTTAAACTGCTGTTTTTCGTATTTTACAATACCAAGACTGAGCTCACTTTTGGCCACAACCCTCCGGCGACAAATAACAGTGTACATCCAGTGAATCCAGCAGATTAGAGAGAGATAAGAGGCTTGAGAAAGAGAACCCCACTGTCCCCTGGCACGTTACAATATCTTTATATAATTGATATGGAAAATGGTAAATGCATTCATTTTTGTCATTCTCAGCATCTGTGAAAAATAGACCAGTCTTAGTATTTGCTAGATCTATTTGGAATTTCTGAATTAAAAAGCTGATGTTGTTATCGATAGAATTTGTGAAGAATATAGCTCAGAAATATTGAGACAAAAGGAGAAACTGCTGGTTATCAGCAGTTTCTTCTTTTGTCTCAATGTTTTCTCAAGCCAATTCTATTAGGGACGTCAAAACCAGGTCTTGTTTGGTAATGGGTTAATTCTATCTTTTCCCCAACAGCAAAATTTTATGGTGGTCCAATCTGAAAGCTGTTGCAGATGACAGTTTGATAAATATCATAGGCAGAAAATGTTTATAGATATTAGAGTATAGAAAATATTGAGGCAAAAGGATAAAATGCTGATTATCAGCATATTCTTCTTTTCCCACAATGTTTTCTTAGTCCTTTTGTTCAGTGACTTCAAATCCTGGACTCTTTGGAAAATGTTTTAAAATAATAGTCAAGTGATATGAGAAGCAAAAGAAAGTATTATGAGATAAAAGGGGATGTGCTGCTTACCAGCATTTTCTTTTTTTGTTTAAGTGTTTTCCAAAAGCTGTTTTAGTTAACTGGGGATGTCAAAAGCAGGGCTTGTTTGGGAAAGGTTAAATGAATAAAAAAGGTGAAGATTTTTTGTCTTTCAATATTTGAAGAAAAACCTGTAGCCTTAAAAATTATTTCAGCTTTGTCTTGTGATAAATGGATCAATTTCTTTTATGGTGTCCCAATTTCATACATGTAGCTGCTGCAGACAACAAATTTGAAGTTGATGAAGATCGGATTTTTGTATTTCATAGAAGAAAAAATATTGAGGCGAAAGGAGAAAATGCTGATCATCAGCATTTTCTTCTTTTACCTCAATGTTTTTTCACAAACTCTTTCTTTTAGGGGTGTCAAAAGCTGTTTTTGTTTGGGAAAGGGTTAAGTGTAGTATACCTTTCCCACAAAATTTAAGACTGGTCTAATTGAAATAACTGGTACAGAGGACAAAATGGTTGTTGATACTATCGACAAAGCTTTTGTGTAAATTATCACAAAGAAAATATTAAGAGAAAATGAAAACATGCTGGATTTTTTTCTCTCAATGTTTTCCCGAGACTAAGCAATAAGTAATTAAAATCAGATCTTGCTTTGGAAACGTTAAACATTGTCAGTCTTGGGAAATGAGTTGTGGCCTTTTTTTGTTCCTTTTCCAGGGTAAAATGTCATTTTGCAGACATTTTACCATTTTTCAAACAGCAAAACTTCGAACTCTCCCATTTGAAAGGTTCTGAAAAAACAGGTGTTGATAAATATTTTGTTTGTGTTCACGAAAATAATTGAGACTTAAAATAAGACAAAGTTAACTATCCACATTTTCTTCTTTTGTTTCTATGTTTTCCCGAGTCTTTCCATAGGTAACATCAAAATCATGTCTTGTTTCGGTACAATTAAATCATATTAGACAACAATGACTCTATAATTTTTTATTGGTTTATGCCTTTAATCCTTTCCCAAACAAGACCAGGGCACCAAACATCTTATTATCCACCCCTACATTTTACTGACTAAAGGTACTCAATTCTGATGAATTCTATACCGTTAGCGGTTTACATAGCCAATCCAGGCAGTGGCAGTAAAATAATAGAGTGTATCAAGTTTTTGTGTAAACTGTGTAACAAGACATCTGATTGCACGAGAAATCCGACTGAGCCAATCAAGGCTGTTGTTACAAGTAATTATGCAAAAATCAAACTTACGATCGTTAGTAATACGGGCCCCTGGTTTTGACATCCATAATAGAAAAGGCTTGGGAAAATATTGCAACAAAAGAAGAAACTGCTGACAACCAGTTTCTCCTTTTGTCTCAATATATTCTATGCCATATGGATGGCTCTGCGTGAAACGGTTGTAACTGCCTATAAACATATAGGCAGTTACAACTGTTTCGCGCTGAGCCATCGACATGTTACACAAATTCTTAAATAACTTCCATTCTATCATCTATGGCAGTTTTTAAAGTGGAATCCACTCTAAAAGGGGACATTGCTGATTATCAACAATTTCTTCCTATTACCTCGATGTTTTCCCAAGCCTTTACTTAAAATAAATAGGGAGAATAGTAGATCTGTATTGGTCTCCAATGTCCATAAGGTCTCTTTCACCAGATCCAAGCAAGGATAACACGTGCAAGTGATAGCTTCACTTTCCACAATGTTATCTACCCAGAAGGACCAGAAAAATATAATTCCATTCATTCTGCAACATCTAAAGTGACTTTTGAACAGTCTTCAATTTTGTCATTTGGTGAAGGGTTAAGATCATGTGGACATATAATAACACAAAAACGAATTTTATCAACAACTCTGTATAATTGTGCGTATATGCAAACACTATTATGTGAATGGTAAATAAAGTTTTCATGGTTAGAGTACAGAAAGCAGGAAAACATGACTTTGACATATCATGAGATCTAAGTCTGAAATTTCATCTGTTTAGAAATAATGACCCTGTACCTCTTGCCCGGCTTCGACTACATGGAAACTTATATGGTAAAGCATGTTAACAATTCAGAGCGGCCGGGAAGTTTGTTGTCTGTATTGTTGCAGTAAAGGATAAGAGAGGTCTGATCACAACATATACTTTCGATACACTTGATTTTGACCTAGTTGATAGAGAACTACCATATTGTCGTTGTAAATGCAAAACCTTGTATCTCGTTTTTGGAAAATTTCAAAGGGGAGGGAAAAAGTGTAATAGATCTAACTTTTCCCAAACTGAAATGTTTTACTTGAAATTTGGACATATTGTTCACAAATGATTTGTCATCAATACTGATCAGTAAAATATCTCAAGACCTACAAGAATTGTCTAAAACTGAGCACACAAGATTGTACTTTCAAAATCGCAAGAATCGACATACGAGGTTTTACATTTACACCGACGATATGATCATGTTTACAATGAAAACATGAACTAATGCTAAGCTACGACAAGGATTAGTTTAACAATTGAATGATCTATTGATTAATTTACCAGTTTAATAGAGTTTTGGAACGTTTTCAACATTTTTCAGACTATATCTACACAATGATAGTAGGCCTACATGTAACTTGAGAGGTCCTTCCTACAAGTAATGATGAAATTAATTTTGAAATAGATATGACAAATTCCATATACATCTGAACTGTTTTCCACATCAATTTGTTTAATTTGAGCACAAAAATATATATTTCTCGTAAAATGGTGCGATGTTTTGGCTTGAAGTTTTCGGAATTCATGAGGAAATGTGCTCTTTCAGATGAAAATAAACGTAACGCATTTATGAAAATGTCTGTGACATGTCACTTTAAATGGAATAACATATAGCTTAAAATAACGATTCTCGTATTTTCCTTGTCATCAGGAAATATATAAGATACTCAAGGGTATTTAAAGTGTATTCGTTTTTTATATTTTGTGTGGGGTAGATGTGAGTGGTCGTTTTCTCCGCGCACCTTTTTGTGGCGTGTCATTGAGAGTTCGTTTTAGAGTGGTGACTTTCCTGCTAGGAAGATCTCCAATGCTTTGAAAATGTGCCTCCAGTCCGAAATTATATTCGATGTCACCATCTGCATTTTTTTCTAAGGTTTTACACTGCAAATAGTTCAGAGGCTTTGCGTCGTGTTTCCCTGCTGTGTGCAGGTAGTCTATTTGAAGCTGTATCAGGTCAGATAACCTCTCTATGCATGACTTTGGTGGTAACCACTTCCTCGGATCATTGGTTTTGAAACCAGATTTTTTTTCTCGGTCCTGTACCTTTGAAATTGTAGCTGCACGAATGTCCTCGTACGACACACTACATCCTGTCAGTCGCTTTGGTGCATATAACTGTTTTACAAAATCCAGGTAAAAGTCTTTGTTTATGTAGAAATGGTCACCTCTATAAACAAATAACTCATTTCGGAAACACTCTGTCTGTAGCATCAGGTTGCATATTGTTTGATGCGATTTCCCATGAAACTTGGGTATGAAGTCGTTTCCCCCAATACACAGCAACATTGCCAGTTTACATCCGATCATGTTGTCTCTGTAAAATTCTTCAATTTGCATAAGTATAGATGTTATGTTGTAAACATCAATCTTCCTTCCAGGTTTCTGTAGTACAACGTACACTGGAAACTTGTACTGGTTATTTTCAGATTTAGGCCAGTACATATTTACTACAAACATGTGGATGTAGACTGCGTCAATGTCACCAGACGTAACAATACTGACGGCAGCATCACCATCAAGAAGGTTATGCTGCAGCGAGACAAGCCAGTCTGCTATTGCCATTTCTGCTTCCCCCTTCCTTTGTTTCACCTCTGTCATTTTGGTGGCCAAGCTCATGCCTTTCCTGTACAATGGCACACAGTGATGGACACAGTTGCAATCTTCGCAGCAGGAACAATCTTTCTCAATTACATATTCACTGTCAACTATGAGTGATATATTTTCATCTATATTTAGAGAATCAACATTTTGGGCTAGGTATGTACTTGCACATTTTTTACCCATTTCAGTTTGTGTCACCAAGTCTTTCTGGTATATGGTGTCTGTTATGACATCATCCTTTGTTTTTAGATGATTGACATCAACATTGATTTTCCTCTGTCTCTGTTGCCGTGTGCCAGCCTTAAATTCGTCAGGAGTAAATCCATACTTTTCTTCTGAAACAACTACTGTCTTCTCTACGTCTGATCGTCCGACCACATTGTTGATGATTTTCTCGCACTCCTCAAGATACTCTTTTCCACTCTTTATGTTTCCTACTTTAAACTTCACTCCTGCAAACTCAATTGCACACAACTTCATATTTCTTTTGATGGACTGTGGTATTGAGGTAAGGTTCAACTCTATAAAACCTCCAAGAGATTCAGTTTTTCTGCATTTTTGTAGCACAGAAATCAATGCTCTCTGAATGCCAAGCGATTTTAAGACCTTCGGTTTTGAACTGTCTGCTTTCACTAGTGCTTGACAGGCATTATTTTCCGATGAAAAACAGTCAATGCGTTTTACTTCTTTTGACACTTGTTCCTGTCTTTTGTCTTCTTTGGTCTGTCGTTCACTTCTGACTTGCTGTACTTTGGACTGAATCACCCGTTTTATGGTGGTACCTTTACTCCGTTTTGCTCTACTTACTAATTCTTGAGGGCCACAAATATCTTGATCACTGCTGCAATTCTTCAAGTTGTACATTCTTTCCCGTCGCAGGAATTTCATCAGCAAGTATTTTCCTACGTCTAAACTGCAACTATCGAGAATTGAGCTCGGTAGCTGAAGTGGAACTTTACTATAAACATTGTATGGTAATTGACTTTCCTGTAAAGACAATCCCTGCCTACGTAGTATCAATCCAACCAATGGATAAATATGCGCAGTATCTCCTTCTGCAAGTTCCCAGCCTAGTTTGTCTTCCGATAGATAGTTTGTTGCCACCTCTGTTCGACCTTTGGTTTCGTTTAGACTATCGATTAGGGACATTCTGCATGCAGCGGAAGGCACGGTTGAACCAGATCTAAAGCCTCTTAGTGCGTCTAGATGATCCATCTCACGCTTTGTGTCTGTCCCAAAATTCTTCCTACTGCTTTTAAATGGAGTGCTGAATAGTTCTTCTTTTAAATTCTGGTGAAAGAACCCAGCAGAGTAATGTGAATGAAGCAGTTTTACACAATACGGAGCATATGCAGAGGCGTTGTTGACAAACGAGTACAACAAAGAGCTTTTCACCGCACACAGGAGTAAACTGTAGCCAATATGTCCACCTAATCTTTCGGCTAGGGCTATAGCAACCACCTCATCGCAGTGCTTCATCAAGTCATGATGTAACTCAAATGTAGGACTCCTGGAACAACCCTGAGACAGGAACTCCTGAAATTTGTCTGCCCACTTAGAGGAAATAACAGATGCATTCTCTGTGTCCATTTCATGGAGAAACTCTTGCAACTCAGATGGTTCAATATAACCCATAAATGAGATAAGAAACGCCATGTGTAAAGCCAGCGCAACCCGTTTTATATGTTTGGTAGCAATATCAATATGTGCAATCGATATAAGTGTGGTCCAATCATGCTGCTCATCTCGCATATATTTGATCATTTCAATCAACCCAGCTTGTTTGTAAGAGCTGAATAAAATGTTAATTTTTGACTTACGAAGATGCAGCACTGGGAACTCTGGCAAAAATGCCTTATACTTTGTGTCGGCATCTATTATATTGAGAAGACATTTTCCAATCTTATTGTCAGGTCCACACAATATACGATTAACGGCACTGTTTGGATCCGCCACATATCCCATCTTCACTAAAACATCGTCAAGTATTTCTTTGATTTTTGTTGGATCATCATCGCGGCCTATTGCTGGCTGTGGATGGCGTGTTAGGAGAGGGGGTACGACATTCTTATCAAAGCCAAACGAATGAAGTAGAGATGTTACTTGTGTTGCATTTTCTGCATCAATGTTTTCTTCCACGAGTGACATGTGTTGCATAGATGTTTCAAGCTTAGACATTTCTGCGAACTCTTCATCTTCAGATAAATCAGATTCTAGTGGTAGCTCTATTTCTTCCTCTGTTTCAATCACGTCAATTGATTCAAGTACGCCAACAAGGTCACTTTCAAACTCTACACCTTCCTCTGCTTCCTCACTGTCTGGCTCGCTCTACAAAATGGGATCACAATATTAGTTTAAAAGATATGGATTCTGTTCAAAGTGTTTGGTTCCAATATACGGAAATATACAGATTCTAAGCATACAAAACTCAAAAATCAATTCTTTCCAATTTTAAAAACAAGAGTGGCCAAGACGGCCCTATATTGCTCAAAATAGAGAAGATAAAGACTGAGGAGAAGATTTTATATGATATCTTTTATCTCAACTGAAATCAACAACTTCCAGCAAATTTCAATTACAGAAAGACCATTCATGATTGAATCAAATAAATTTGGTAGACAGGTATGTCTCCTTGGTAAAAGTCATAAAGATTTCGACAGAGGATCTAGAGGACAAACAAGTTGTCGTGAAAAAAATGTACTATATATCATTTGTCTCCATATAAAATTCAGAAACCCACAACAAAGGATCAATTTCAAGCAAATAATTTGATAGAAGGCCATTAGACAATTTTACAGACCATATTGCAAAGCAGTCTGTCAAACGATGAGTAAAGGATTGTACAAGATTTCCAATAATTTTCCATTTTCCCCCATTTATTTTTTGGTGCTGCTAGAAAGAAAATGTGTTTTGACTGATAAATGTCAAACATCATACCCTTAGTTTGTATAAATTCCAAAATTCTCATGGATATGTCTTAAAATTTTCATTCTGTGCATTTCCCATCCGATTTTGAAAAAAAATATGTGTTTGACATTACCTCCATGTTTATACCCAAGTGCTGCTCATCATCAGTAACATCGCCCTCTGTGTCCAACATCACACTTCCCTCAGAGTGTTCCAGCAATTCATCTGAAATGTCATTGACTATTTCAATAAAGTTGGGATTATTTACATAATATTTGGATAGTCCAACGGAAAAACACTGTTGCTTATGACAGACTTGTTAATGAAGCATTTCTCCTTTTTTTGCCTCAGTATAGTCCAAACTTTTTCTGTTAGCCCTAGTGACATAAAACTCAGTCTTGTTTGGAAATGGGCTAAACAAGTAACAACACTTTAACTGAACCTCATACCTTACTAATGAATTTAAAGAGGGGTGGTCTGGAATGAGACATTCACATTTGAAGGGATACTCTGAAGTAACAGTGGTAACATTTTTTGCCGCATAAATTTACATCCTTTATATTTCTCATTACATAATAATTTAGAATACTTCATATCTATATTTTGGCTTTCGAACCAAGAGTTCATATATATTAAGCCTATTCGTTTACTAACATACCTGGCAAACTCTTCCACAGGCCTGTATATCCAAATGTCATCAGATTGAAGAACTGTCTGTAATGGATTAGTTCTTCTTCTGTTGGTTCTAGGAGTGAGTGCGTGATATCGTCTTCATTCAGCTGAATGCTTCTCTTGCACACACATGTCCGACTTCCATCACACTCAGGCAAATGCCACGATTCTGTCACTTTACTATCTAGTGGTAGTCCTTGAAGAGTGATAGGCAATGTACATAATTGCTTTGATCGGTGTTCTCCAGGATTTGGATCAGCTATGTATTTTAGACGCACCAAGTTGTCCAGCATAAGAATTACATGACATGATCTTATATTTGTGTGTGTCTTTGACTCTCCTGTGACTGTTTCATACTTGATGTCATGCTGTTTCAAGTATGCATTGTAGTAGCACAAGTCCTTGCACGCACTAGCTTTCAATTGGTTATCTGCTTGTCGGAGACTTGAGGTAAGGCCAAATGAAGATGTTATTTCAAATACAGATGCAACACTCTTGTACTCGGTCAGGAGTTTTGTCGAGTTATCTTTCTGGTAAACACCAATAAACTTTTTGTTACGAATGTTCAAAAGTGTATCGTAAATAGCATACAACCGTTCTAGTTTCTTTTCCAAATATGCCTTTTTGTCTGTTTGCTTCCTTACTGAATCACTACTTATGAAACTTTCTAACAAAATTTGTGTTTCAACGGGTAGCTCACTGTACCATTCATAACTAATGTTAAAATTAATAAGGGAAAGTGGCCTACTTAATATGCTGTCAGAACATTCCTCACATTGGATGTCAGTGTCATTTAGTGTTTCAATTGTTCCGTCAACTAGTGTCCTTGCAAGCCAAATCTTTAGAACACTTTTATGTGGAAGACGATTGATTTCAATGTCGTCGCGCAAGTGAAACCTGTATACTTGGCCATTCTCGTCGACGTATGTTTTTAATTCAGTCGAGCTAATGAGCAATATTCTCTCCACATAAACACTGTGTTTTCGCTTTAACGAAAAGAATATTCTTGAACACAAATCTTCAAATTCAACGGGTAAATCATTGTTCACAAACAAAGCAGCCCACACACTGCAAGGATCACAAGACTGAATGGTGTTAAAAACAACAGCCTGTTCAATAGATTCGCCACATAGCCGTTGTGCCAATGATTTTAAATCTTCGTCAAGAACTGGTGCAATATGTGTTTGCCCTGCCACAATTTTAACTTGGTTATCTTGTTCTGCTGAGAGAAAACGTGCTTGTTTTTTTCTGATCTGGTCTTTTGACCTTTCTGTCCATCTCTTGCTGCAATTGATCACATTTAATAAATTCTCATACTCCCGATATTTCAAGTCTATAACTTCCTCATAAGAAATGTCAAGATCAACACTGTATTTGTAGTTGGAAAAGTCATTTTCAAACCACAAGATTTTTTTCCACTCAATATCTGTAAACAGCGACTTGTGCTCTTTGATCAAACTTGGAATATTTTCTTCGTCAAAACATACTGCATTGAATGTTTCTAAGTGAAGCTGGGGATTTAGTTTTGCAATAAGTTTGTAAAGTTCTAAGGAAGATCTACTATTTTTGATATTTTCTTTCTTGGTTAACTCACGGAGAATTGACACAACAATTGTTGTGCGATGTTTGGAACTTGCATTCACAAATAAATATTTCAACACCGAAAATACAGATACACTCTCTTTTTCAAAGAAGTCTTTTCTTCCACCTTGAAAATTCAGTAAGGAACGCTTCAAATTGGATTTTGATAGTTTGTCATCATATTTTTTCAACACAGCATAAACATCCTCAAATACAATGTAATGTTCACCATGTTCATCACTATGGAAAATCGGGAACAGCTTTGAAAATTTCATCATTAACAATGTTCATCTGAAAGGTAAAAATGGATAAATATGTAAAGCATAATTCGCCTATAGACACCAAAGCAACAACTTAAGACCGAATATTGACCATAACATTATCATAAATCCATTGTTTCGTTTGAAAATAGGTAAAAGGGTTCCTTATCTCCCTAAATATTAAGTGGTCATAATGATCATAGTATAGCGGACGAGAAATGACCTGGCAGAGCATTCCATTCGATTAGCATGGGCTGCTCTGCCAGGTCATTTATTGTGAGATATAGCTGTTATTAATGTTTTTTTGTACACAGAATGGGTGTATGTATTATGGAATGCTTACGCTTACATTTTTATGCACCCGATCTGACTGATTGATTGCTGTTTGACTGCTGTTTCGATAATATTCATATTTATCTATCATGTAAATGATACAACATTCATATTGATATATAATTAGTATACATGTATATAGTTTTGAACCCTATCCCAAACAAAAACTTTGCATCTTAAACATAGGAGATTTGGGAAATCATTGCTGTAGGTACGTAAAAGAAGGAAATGCTGATAAACGATATTTTCATATTTTGTCTCGATATTTTCTGATATATCTTGTACTCAAACCCTGTCTTTATCTAAACCCATTTTGTTGCATGCAGCACCCTTGAAATCAGACCTCCCTAACATTTTGTTGATTATGAAAGGGTTACATGAGTGGAAGCCTTTGTTTCCATATTCTGGTGGGATATACATGTATATTTAACCCTCTCCCATACAATACCTGGTTTTGATGTCTCCGATAGAAAATTCTTGGGAAAACATTGAGGAAAAAGAAGAAAATGCTGATAACCAGTATTTTCTCCATTTGCCTCAATATTTTCTAGGCTTTTTGGTTCACAAAATCCAACCTTTATTAGAATCAATTTAGTCGTCTGCAGCAGCTTTTCATTTAAAATACCCTAAAATATTGTTGTTTGGGAAAGGGTTAATTAAAACTTGAACAGACAAATAAAGTTATAACTTAACTTACCTCATTCATTCTGCTGTTGTCTATTATTATAAAATTACATCATAATTCCTGTTAATACATAAACTTTATAACTAGAATATCAGATATTGCTGTACAGTGAAAAATGTGGAAAATGTGTAAACAGTAACCAGCAGAGCTCTAAGTGTTAAATAATGATTGTGGTTCATCAGCAAATACACTCAAGTATTGCGGTCTGTGTGTGGGTAATTTATTGCTCTCATGCTGGGTTTATTGGCCATTAACATCTTGAATTACAGATAACCTGTCAGAGCAATGAGGATATAGCGGTAAAGGTCAGATAAGATTGTTAGGAGGTTTGTGGAGTATTTCCTAGCAGTGTAACATAGTTTTTGAGTTATGCTCCGGACAAGAATCAAGTTTGAAAATTAACAAAGGGCAATAACCCAAAAAATTTATCAGCAGAGTTACGGTTCTTGTACACTGCACCTCTCCATAATGAGATCTATCCACCTGTAAACTTTCATGATTGTACCTTACATATTTTTTGAGTTGTGCTCCGGACAAGAATCAAGTTATAAAATCAACAAAGGGCAATAACTCAAAAAAGTTGATCGGCAGGGTTACGGTTCTTATGCACTGCACCTCTCCATAATGAAATCTATTCACCTGTAAAGTTTCATGATTCTACCTTACATACTTTTTGACTTATGCTCCGGACAATAATCAAGTTATAAAATCAACAAAGGGCAATAACTCAAAAAATTTGATCAGCAGAGTTACGGTTCTTGTGCACTGCACCTCTCCATAATCAGATCTATTCACCTGTAAAGTTTCATGATTCTACCTAACATAGTTTTTGAGTTATGCTTCGGACAAGAATCAAGTTTCAGGGATTTTTTTCCTTCTATAACTAGTACCGGTAAAAGGAACCTTTCCCAATGACTACAGGCTCATTCCCAATTTCAGCACATGCCGTTTCCCAATCTCCATATCTACCGTTCCCAATGATCTTATGTGCCGTTCCCAATGGCCAATGCATTTTAATTTGGCTGGAAATATCTCAATAAATGCTTAATTTTAATTGTCAAATACATCCAAACACTGAGAATTTGAATTCTTTTTACACAGATCAAAATTAAAAGTTCTAAGCAATAGACAGGGATTTTGTTACCTGCGAGTCCCGAGTCCCTGACTCATATTTTTTTCTCAGGACTCATTGAAAAATATTGAGTGAGTCCCAGAATGCTAACATTTTCAATGTGTAATCGACGCTGTCTTACAAAGACTCATTGTTTTGGGAACCAGTGAGTCCCAGGACCCTTCCACATAAATTTGTAACAAAATCACTGAATAGATCACTTATATAACAGCTAGAAAAGGTTGAGAACAAAGGAACTTTAACCTCTAAAAATGTTATGTATTTTCCTCCCATTTTTCTTTAACCCTTTCTAAAATACATTTAGTTTTGAAATGGTCAAAAATGAAAGGAATTTCCATGCAGACAACAGAATCAATGTTCCTTGAAATGTAAGGTAGAATTTGTATATAACTACATCAAAAATATTGAAAGAATTGGATTGAATGCTACTATTATGCTAGATTTCAGCATATGTATAGATAATCATAAGTCTAAAAACTCTAAATATATGTTCACCAGTAGCTTCCTGTTAAAACCTAGACCTTAGAATGGTTTGTTGTGCAGAATCAACCCCCAAATGATAGATAAGATGCACTTAAAAGATTCCTTTTTCATTGATTTTGCAAATACATCTTTTCCCAATTTGAAGATATTGCGATTCGTTTTTTCCCAATTTTGAAGATTTCGCGATGCAAAAAATTCCCAATTGTGGGGGTACAGGTACCTTTCCCAATTGGCCAGAAAAAACGCTGAGTTTGAAAATCAACAAAGGGCAATAACTCAAAAAAAATTGATCAGCAGAGTTACGGTTCTTGTGCACTGCACCTCTCCATAATGAGATCTATCCACCTGTAAAGTTTCATGATTGTACCTTACATACTTTTGGAGTTATGCTCCGGACAAGAATCAAGTTATAAAATCAACAAAGGGCAATAACTTGAAAAAATTGATCGGCAGAGTTACGGTTCTTATGCACTGCACCTCTCCATAATGAGATCTATCCACCTATGAAGTTTCATGATTCTACCTTTAATACTTTTCGAGTTATGCTCCGGACAAGGTTTGGTCTACGGACAGACCGACCGACATACGGACCGACCGACCGACCGACCGACCGACCTTCCGACCGACCGACCGACCTTCCGACCGACCGACACTTGCAAAACAATATACCCCCATTTTCTTCGAAAGGGGGCATAAATATGAAATTGAAATGACCATTTATAATGGAGATTTCCCGAAGTCTTAAAGGCATGACAAGTGTCATGTGACAATGCAAAATCCTGAGATATATAAAGCAATGTATAAAGTATGTATCCATTACCACTTTCAGACTCCACATCATCGTTGTCATCTACATTTATCCCGAGAAGTGGAAGAATGTCTTCATCTGCCATTTTTTGTTTTGGTTTGTAGACGCGTTTGAGTGTGTAAAATGAAGGAAGAATACGGGTAATAGAATAATGTTCCAAATGTTTTAGAAACCATTTTACACCGTTCATAACGACAGAAAATGTACACACATCCAAATTGAAAGAACATCAGGCAAACAAATCAAGTGTATTGATTCAAGGCTTCTCAACGTGTATATCTTGAATATTACAGTAGTTAACATTTTGAGAAAAAAAAGAAGAACAAGAGGGTCATGATGGCCCTGTATCCTCCACTGGCTTTTCTAAAACTTTATAGATCTATCTATATATACTGCCTAACTCCCCTTTCGGGTATTACTGGCAGGTGAGACATTTAGACTACAAATTTCTTCAAGGAATACAATAGAGGTCTATCCAAAGAAGATTCATGCTTCACCACAATGAAATCAAATGAGTGGTTATGGAGGAGAAATGTTTTTAAAATTTTCTCAAAATTACACTAGTTAATCTATGTTTCATATAGCAAAAAATAAGCCCAGCCCACAGCAGCCATGTTTTTCATCCGATCAATTTTTAAAAAAAAAAAAATATGGAGAAATGTACATTGAACATTCAGGCTAAATTACAATGAATTCCAATATGGCGTTTTGGAGAAGATTTTTAAAGATTTTTCAAAAAATTAGTTTAATTAATTCATTTTAATTAATTTATTTAAAATTTCAGTTTTGAACTGAAATTATTTTTTGACAGAATCTGGAAAAGATTCATGCAAGGAAGATTCCTGTGAAATTTGGTTGAAATTGGTCCAATAATTTTAGAGAAGGAGATCTTTAAAGATTTTTTTGAAAATTTAATTAATTTCATTTTATTTAAATTCAAGCTCTACACGGAATTTAATTTTTTAAAGGACTTTGGAACAGGTTCATGCAAGGAAGATTCCTGTGAAGTTCAGTTGATATTGGTCCAGTAGTTTTGTAGAAGAAGATTTTTGAAGATTTTTCGAAAATTTATATTAATCAATTTATTCAAAGATTTTATAAGTTCTGCCCAGAATTTATTTTTTTGAAGGATTTTGGAAGAGATTTGTGCAAGGAAGATGCCTGTGAAGTTTGGTTGAAATTGGTCCAATAGTTTTGGAGAAGAAGATTTTGTAAAGATTTTTCAAAAATTTAATTAATTCAAATTACCGTAATTATTCAAATAAAGACCCATCCCCCAAATCTTGGCTGAATATCTACTTATTTTAAGCACAATGTTAGCGAAAAGTGGTGATTCTAATCAACGCCCATCCCCCGATTCTGGATTGAAATAATGTAAGTCATAAACAAAGATCATTTCCAAAAGCAATAAAAAAGAGAATTTCCAGCCTTCAATCTGTTTGCAAAGAAGAAATTTCATTGAAAAAATCGTATTTTGCAGTCCTTAGGCTATAACAAAACTTTGCCAAATTCGATTTGCAGAACTTCGAGTAGGCGAATTGACACTTGATTTGCAAATTTTGACTAACAAAAGTAGAATACCTCTAATAAACATGCACCCCCTACTTTTCTATCGACCATATTTCTAATTAACGCCCGTGTGTTTATTAGAATAATTACGGTAATTAAAATTCAAGTTCTACACAGAATTTATTTTTTTGAAGGAATTTGGAAAAGGTTCATGCAAAGAAGATTCCTGTGAAGTTTGGTTGAAATTGGTCCAGTAGATTTGGAGAAGATGTTTAAAGAAAATGTTGAAGCACGGAAGGACAGACAGATGGACGCATGACAGACACAGGGCCATGACATAAGCCCCTGCTGACCTTCGGCCAGTAGAGCTAAAAACTGTTTTTCAGAATTTTATTCTTTTCTCTCAATGCTTTTTCAGGACATGACATTGATATAAAAGTACAAATACAAATATGAAATAGAGGCATAAGCCTTCATTCAGCTTCGATGGACAGAAAAAAAAGCATTTTCCACAATGTTTCCTAGTAGCCTACAGGCCATTCCCCTAGCAGACCTAAAAAAATAAAGTTTTTTATCAAAGCTCCAACATACATGTATGAAAATAAAGGTATTTTAGCTAACAATAGGAAAAAGTAAAGAGTATAATAAAGTCCATTTTCAAAATACACAGCTTTAACCAAAGTAAATTTTACGCACCCATCCTGAAAGGGTGGGGGGGGGGGGGGGGGGTAAGTAGTCCTCCTCAAGAAAATTTTGAAAATTTAGGAAATTTTGGTGGGATCTGGTGATAAAGATGCATTATTAATCCTTTCCCAAACAAGACCTGGGTTTGAAGTCCCTAATAGAAAAGGCTTGGGAAAACATTGAAACACAAGAGCCGTCAGAGACGGACAATGCTCCCCGAATAAGGCATTGTCACAATAAATATATGCCATGCAGAGCTAATATAAAGCTAACAAACGTTAAGCCCCCTTTTTCCATGACATATTTTGTATACGCAAATTTTAAATAGTTTATTGTCAAGGGCATCTGATTTGCTACTCAAATATGAAATTTCATCAAATTCTGACCATTAGACTAGGAGAGATTAGAGAAAAACTGTATTTAACCTTAAGTCCCCTTTTCCCATGACGAGGCCTCAAATCCAAAACCCGGGAAAAGTACATCAGCATTTTGTCATAGGGAGTTCACATGGTAAGTTTCATTTGATTTGGCCTAAGGGTTATGGAGAAATTGCTTCGGACGGACGGACGGACGGATGGAATGACGGACGGACGGACAGACAAAGCGGCGACTATATGCTCTCCCTTCGGGGAGCATAAAAAGAAGAAACTGCTGACAATCAGCAGTTTCTCCTTTTGTCTCAATATTTTCTATGTCACATTTTACACAAATCCTATCTTTAATAACATCTATTTTGTCACTTGTGGCAGTTTTTAAAGTTGATCACCCTAAAACTTATTTTGGAAAGGGTTAAACTACATGATAAAGAAGGGAAAATGTGGAACAAAACTAGAACTGTCGCAAAGCGGACAAATACCCCCCACTAGCGCATTGTCACTGAAAAAGTGCTAAAGTTCAAAGTGGCATAACTCTAAAACTACTGCCTGGATCAAGATGAAAATTGCAGGTGCACAACTTCATATGATAGGAAACGTCCTGCTAAAATTTCAGCAAAATCGGTCAAAAACTGTGGGAGGAGAAGAGGACACAAAATTATGTCCACGGACGGACGGACGGACGGACGGACAGACGGACAGACAGACGGACAGACGGACGGACAGACGGACGGACAGACGGACGGACGGACAACCTGAATCCAGTATACCCCCCCATAACTTTGTTGTGGGGGGTATAATTAATTACTGAATAAATGCTTTAAGCTTGCACAACAACCAGTCAGAGCAAATATATTTAGGTTTTGAGTGAGAATTACGAGCTATTTTTTTGTTTTAAAAGTTTTCTGGGAAAAAAGTAAAGGTTTTAAAGGTTTGCTCCGAAATAAAAGGTTTTTAAACGTTTTAAAGGTGTCGCGTTCTTGGCACAAGAAGGCCTGCTAGTAATTCAGCAAAAGTTTGTAAATCATGGCAAGCAAGTCAGACTTAATGAAATTGATCAGTCCACAAAATTTATTATCATCTCGCTTCAGATTACTATCATAGTTCACAGGCTGTCTCAAAATCATTGGTAACCCTTTCCCAAATGGCAAAAAATTATGATAGATTTTATACCAATTTGAACGCTGTTGCAGTTGAAAAAATTGATGTTGTAAGACACAGGTCTTGTGTAATCTAGAGCTAAAAAAATAAAAATGAGAAAAAAGAAGAAAATGCTGATTATCAGCATTTTCTTCTGTTGCCTAATTGTTTTCCCAAGCCTTTTCTATCAGGGACATCAAAACCAGGGCCCCGTATTATACTAAACATCTTACGATCAAGATTTTGTGTAAACTGTGTAACAAAACATCTGATTGCACGAGAAATCCGACTGAGCCAATCAGGGCTGTTGCTACAAGTAATTATCCAAAAATCAAATGTACGATCGTTAGTAATACGGGCCCCTGGTCTTGAATGGGGAAAGATTACCGTAATCCATTCCTACATAATGACACCTTTTTAACGCCATTCAAGATAAAGGTTTTGGAAACAGTTGTGAAAAATGAACAAATTGCCTATGACAAGCATTTTTCTTCATTTCCCACAATATTTTCTATCCAGAAAGGCCAAAACTGTAAAAAATTTCATTCACATGAAATTGTTTTCTGCACCATCTTTGAACTTGGACCAGTCTAAGTTATTTTTTCGTCTGGTAACAGATTAAACCTTTCAAAAACAAGACCTGCTTTTGACCACTGGGAATTTTAGCGATTTTGATGTTGTCTCTTCCTTATTAAAGACTTTAATATTTAACCCTTTCCCAAACAAGACCTGGTTTTGACGTCCTACAAGATAATGGCTTTAGAAAACATTGTGGAAACCGAAGAAATTGCTTGTGACAAGCAATTTCTTCATTTCCCACAATGTTATCTACACCAAAAGACCAACAATGTTTAACATTCATTTGAAGTTGTCATCTCACTCGTCTGCAACATCTTTGAATTTGGACCAACCCAAAATTTTGTTGTTTGGTAATCGGTAATGGGTTAAGGAAGAGACAACATCAAAATCGCTAAAATATCTCCCTGTACTTTTGACAGCGTCAGAAATCATTGAGAGCTATAGTCCAGTCATGAAATAATGGCACATGTTTACAAAAGTTTGCTAGATCTATGTAAACAAAAGAATATCAAACTCAAAACTGTAATTTTGCATGTGATGATTAGAATCTTGAAGGTGTCTCATATTTGCAAGATTCAAACACATGAACAAGTTTTCTGCGAACAAAGTAGCTTGCCTATACCAGAGCTTGTCACAAAAAATGTCAAAGGTCAAGGCCCATTGGTCAAAGGTCATGGTATCAAGGTCACGGTCATGGTATGACATATCCTATGTAAAATATCAAGGCTCTATCTGTAATAGTGTATGAGATATAGGCTAGGTTAAAGTTTTTTAAAA
This sequence comes from Fragum sueziense, assembly GCA_963680895.1. Lineage (NCBI taxonomy): Eukaryota > Metazoa > Mollusca > Bivalvia > Cardiida > Cardiidae > Fragum > Fragum sueziense. The sequence goes on from OY804597.1 coordinate 29,315,985, forward strand.
GTAGGTCAAACTCCAAGGTTACTAGGTCATGGTTCCAAATGGAAAGTCTCAGTAGGAAGTATCTATGTGTGAAATATCAAGGTTGTATCTCTATTCTCTAATAGTGCCTGAAATATCGACCAAAGCTGCGTTCTTTAGAGCGAGATTTTTTTAGATATCTTGAGATTTCTTAAGATGTTTTAGGATAAAGCGCTCTCTTGAGCAAGATTTTTAAGACGATCACTGCGAGCCGCAATTACTCTTTACTTATTTCGGAACCGCTCAGTAAATTCCGTAGAATATATATGGGAGAGAATTGACCGAGTTGTTCCGAATACTCCATGATTCAAAAACCGCTGCGTTCCGAATGCTCCTTACTTCATACAAATGACGTCATCATGACATCATTTGTATGAAATATGGAACATTCGGAACACCTCGCTTATAATCTCGGTATCAAAGACGCTGTATCAAAAACATCTTAAGAAATCTTAAAAAATCTCCCTCTAGAGAACGCGCCTCAGATTAAGGTTTTTCAAGTGAAGACGCGACGCAACGCCGACACAAGGGCTGTGAATTAACTCCCCGGATATAAAGTCCCGCCTCGCTAAAGAAATGAATAGAAAATTAAGAACGCTTTTCCCCTTGTTTACATCAGTACATTTTTGTAAACATGTGCCATAATATCTTGACTGGTCTGTGTAGAAAAGCAAATAATGTACTAGTTATCTTATCCTAAGTTGATTTACTAAAACCAACCCATCTGATAAGCACTGGTGGTGAACTCGGCCAAAGCGAGGGATGTTTTTTCACGATCAATGTTTTCAGTCGGTGTTGTTATGAAATATCGTAACTACGGCTTTATAGAAGCCGTAGTTACGAGATTTTATAACAACACCGACAGTTTGTCAATACAAAACAGTAAACCTGGTCTGTTTTTAGAATAAATTCATTGTCATTAGAACTAGAAGACCTGAAGGTCTTGAGTCGCTCCACAGGCCTGAGTGACATGTAATATTTAATCCAAGATTAGATTAGATTGTTCAATGCTTGTGTTTCATAGAGCAAAAAGAAAGTTACAAAACTAGATTGTTCAAAATGTTTTGTTCTTGAAGCAAAGAAAGTAAAACTATATGTTTGCCATTTGAGAAAGATTAAAAGGAAATGGTAGAACATTCCAGCTTTGGATGATACTAGCAATTAAAATTTTCCATCTTCCAAACAGATCTAAATTGACAGACCATTGATTACTCCAAAATATTTCATATTTCTAAAAATAGATTTTGAGCTAAAAATAGAATTGGGGAAATACCATATTCCAAAATTAATGCAAATGGCTGATGAAACCTGAATTTCTTGTCATATCAAGTTTTGACTAAATTTTTCAAAACTTGTTGCTCTTAAAGCAATTACAAAGTAACTAGAAAACTGAAAACACACTCGTATAAGATCAATTGGTTACCAAGCTTTGTCTTTAATAGAGTGAGTTTGGCTGTTAGAGTGAGAAAAAAGTCACAATTAGCAATTTTGTCAAATTGAAAGGCATATAACTGAGGATTTTATATTCCTATCTAGCTAAGAATCACACTTAAGCAAGATCTTAACTTCACCTACATCTTGTTTAAGTTTTGACTTGATTGTTCAATATTTGCGGATGTAAAGAGTGTAAAATCAAAGTCGAAAACAGCAATTGTCAAATTCAAGGGCAGAAAAATCATGATTTAAGATTCCTATGAAGCTGAAATTGCAAACATGCAAGATCTTATGGCCAGTAAGATTACATGAAAGTTTCGTGTTGATTGGTGGATATTTATGGTTGTTTGAGTAAAAATAAGGTCAAAAATGGTAATTTTGCCAATTTCAAGGGCACATAACTCAAGACATAATATTCAGATCAAGCTGAAAATTGCACTCAGGCAAGATCTTATCAGCACCAACATTCTGACCAAGTTTTGTCTTGATTGATAAATATTTGTAGTGGCTAGAGTGAAAACAAAGTCAAAACAGCCATTTTTTAATTCAAGGGCAGATAACTCCAGACTTTCTGGTTCAATCAGAATGAAATTTAGGAATCTGATAGAGGACCACCTAGGGATCATTCCTGTGAAGTTTGATTGAAATCCATCATGTGGTTTCTGAGGAGAAGATTTTTAAAGAAAAAGTTGACGACCGGACGGACGGACGGACGGACGGACGCACGCACGACGGACACAGCGCCATGACAATAGCCCGCTGGCCTGAAGGCCAGTGGAGCTAAAAACATGAGCTGTCCGAAGACAGCGCGCTCGACTTTCTAAGTTGCTTAGTATAAAGGGGGCATAACTCCACATAGAGTGGTCCCAGGGTCATGGGCCCTGATAGTAAGGTAGAGGGTGTGATGGTGAATAAGTATTCCAAGTTTGGGTTGAATCCCTTTGATAGTATGGAAGTTATTGATGTTTAAAAAAACTTTAACCTTGGTTGCAACGCCAACGCCAACGCCGACGCCAACGCCAACGCCGACGCCCGGGTGACAGTATAAGCTCTCATTTTCTTCGAAAAGTCGAGCTAAAAATCTATAAACTCGCATTTAAACACAAAATATCTATACCTTGTTGTAGCGAAAATTGTTTTAGTTCACCACCAGTGATAAGGGTCTTACCGAATAGTAATAAATCAAACTACTTTCGATATGCCAGCGCCTTTGTCCAATTAGACAGGATTACACTTCATAGAATGTAACATATGCAGACAACAATGCTGTACTGATAAACTGTAAAGGTTTGTTTATTATATAGCGTCACCCCTGTATTAAAGGGCCGACCAGTTCTGGCTTATGAGACACTCTTCTGAATACGCAGTACCTCCCGATTCCCAACTCATGCTAGGCGTCTGGCAGAGAGGGGTCTACGGTAACCATTAGTTTAACTAGCTGGCGGCTTTGTGATTTCTCCCATTCTGATAAGCCCCATCCTGCCATGCACATATTTATGGACCAATCAAAATTGCACATACAATTTAAGTAAAGGGTCACCCAACATTTATGGACCAATCAGAATTTCACAAGCAATTTAAGTAAAGAGTCACCAAAGGTACATTCTGCCACGTTTGGTCAAATTTGGCCATATGGTTGATTTTTAAAGAATTATTTTATGAATTCTCTAAGTCTGATAAGCCCCGCCCTGCCATGCCCACATTCATGGACCAATCAAAATTCTTTGAACAATTTAAGTAAAGGGTCACCCAAGGAAAATTTCTGCAAAGTTTGGTCAAAATTGGCCCACTGCTTTGAGAGAGATTTTCAAAGAAAAATTTAACGCACGGATGCAAGCACGCACAACGGACACAACGCCATGACAATAGCTCGCTGGCCTTCGGCCAGTGGAGCTAAAAATTGTGAACAACAATAAAGACATTGTTGAAACGAAATGATAAATGGCTTTTCCAGGGTATTTTGCTATTAAGGACATCACTTTTTCCCCAAAAAGCTTGATTTGACATCCTTTATAGGAAATGCTTTGGGAAAATGTTAACAGTATGTGGACGGTCATATGAACAGACAAAAGGACAGACAGAGATGATGATACCAAAATATATCCACCAATAAAAACAAGTAACAATTTCTTTTTTCAATTTTCCAACCATTTTTTACTAAAAATAATCACTTGACATGCCAATTGTGTTTAAATAATTTACAAATGGATAAATGAGTATGAAATAGAATGTAATATAATGTCCCAACTTTCTCCATTACGTCACCGTGTGCAGCTGTATATCAATGACCAAACACACTGAAAATAAAGAAGAGAAACCACAGCTGCAGAAAAGGGGGCTTAATCTATTACCAGATGGTAGAATTTTATACTGGTTCCAATTGAAAAATGTTGCAGACGACAATTTTAAGTCAATACATTTGTACAATATTTGGTCTTTATGGTGTAGCAAACATCGGAGAAAATGAAGAAATTGCTTATGTCAAGCAATTTCTTCATTTTCCACAATGTTGTCCAAACCTTTATCTCATGGGGCATCAAAAGGCATCATTATGTGGGAATGAAATAAGAAAATTTTATAAATTCTAGACTGGTCATAATGCTACGTGTCCGGGAATGCAGACCTAAATTAATCCCACTGTCAGAAAATAAATTTTCCTTAATGGGGTGGACAGTATTGATGAAAAGGGATACAATGCTGATCACCAGCAATTTCTTTCTTTTCCTCAATATTTCCTACACTTAGGTGAATTAAAAAGCGACATCCTTTAGAAAAGGGTTTACATACCCTTACAATCAAATCTAGAGGGGCGGATCAAAACCTTGTAACTTGAGCTTTTTTCTGCTATAGTTAGTTACAAGGTTTTGATTGCCCATTATTGATACATGATTTCGATAGCACAGTTGGTATTGTGCATTGGCATTTTTGAAATTTATCAAGAAATTAGGCTTGCCTCAGACAAGACATAATACCATAACTTTTTTATTTCTGCATCAATTATCATAAATTAAGCTTTACCCTCTCTTCTGAGAATCATTTGAAAAGTTTGCATACCGGGTACTACTTTCAGAATTTGAAAACAAGTGTGCTGTATAATGACCAAGAAATCTTTAAGTAAAACAGTACCTTTAACGGTTTAACCCATTACCAGATGCAAAATTTTAGACTAGTCCAAATTCAAAGATTATGAAGATGACAATTTCACATGAATGAACCTGAAAATGTTTTGGTCTTTTGGGTGGAAAACAAGGTGGGAAATGAAGAAATTGCTTGTGTAGCTAGTCACAAGCAATTTCTTCATTTTCCGCAATGTTTTCCAAAGCCTTTTCTTCTATGGTGTCAAAAGGCGTCATCGTGTGGTAATGGGTTAAAATGTGCAGACTAAGAGATGAAGATAAAACAATGTTGGAACATAAAGACCCATACTTACACCAGCATACAAAACATAACCAGGATGTTCCACAGTCCTATAAATATTCTGAAATATCGCAGACTCAACAGAAACTCTCGAACTTTGTCACCTGAAAAAATAATATAACAGTCCAATTAGTAATACATAATGTACAATTGATTACCATAACACAGACACACTGGACATATCACAGACTCAACAGAAACTCACAAACTTTATCACCTGAAAACACAATGTTCAGTAAGTAGAAAAGTCCAATAAGTTTTATGATGGATTTTACATTTTCAAAACAAGCCCAAGTCTAGACGATCTTCTTTTTCATATCTTAATAAGTCAAAGCTTTTCTCCATATGTATTCTGCCCCATTAGTTAATTTAGTTTCCAATAACATTTTTCAGGGATTTATATCTTATGATTGTCAACACTTTTCAACTCAGATTGGTATAAAATATTTTCGCCATGCAGTGAAGGATGAATTAACCCTTTCCCAAATGGCAAAATTTTAGGGTGACCCATTTCAAAAACTGCCACAAATGACAAATGGAAGGTATTAAAGATAGAACTTATGTAAAATATGACATAGAAAAGATTGAGACAAAAGGAGAAACTGCTGGTTATCAGCAGTTTCTTCTTTTGTTTCAATGTTTTCCCAAGCCTTTTCTATTAGGGACGTCAAAACCAGCCCTGCGTTCAGTAAGACAAAACGTTTACTCCTAACGGATTTTTCTCTAAATAGTCTTACTGAACGCTCTGCTAACGTTAACTGAATAAATATGGCCGCCCCCATAGTCTGGGTTCCCTCCTTCTATTCGCAGAATGGAAAGTAGGGAACCAAACTAGCCGCCATTTTTGTTTGCTTTGGCACACCACCTTCAAATCTGTGAGCTAAATGGTGCGAACGTTAAAAGTAAACAGGTCGTTCAGTAGAAAACTGTTACGTATCGGTAGCTCTGTGAGCTAACATTTTGTCTTACTGAACGCAGGGCAGGTCTTTTTTAGGAAAGGATTAAGTGTTAACATAAGTTATATTGTGGTAATTGAAGCTCAAGTAAAATTTCATTTGGTCAATAATTTTCTTATCAGCTGATATTTAACCCTTTCACTGCCATAGGCGACTTTTGTCGACTACAGGGGGTCCCTGCCATAGGCAACTTCAGTCGACAAATTTATGGGGGCAAAATATATGAGTACCCACAACATAAAAAAGAAAAAAATATTGTCATTTCATAAATAACCTTTAAATTTTGGTCACATATAGGTGCTTAATTTGTCTGTATGTGCTGAAAATTTGAAAAGAATCCATCAAATGAGTCAAAAGTTATGTATGTTTTTGTGTACAGGGTATCGATTCTTGGAAATTTCTTCGAATTAATTCAGCAGTGAGAAACACGTCCAAAATTAATATTTGGCAGTGAAAGGGTTAAAAGGTCTACCACATCCAGCAAATTTCTTATTTTTTCCACATTCTCTGTTTCAAACTATATTCAAATTGGTCATGTTTTAAAACTTTTTCCGAAACAAGACCTGGTTTTGATGCCCCTTATTGAAAAGGCTTGAGAAAACATTGATTCAAAAGAAATTGCTGAAGCAATTTCTCCTTTTTCCTGAATGTTTTACAAGCTATATTTCAAATCTGATCTTTATCAACACCCAATTTGTCGTCTGCACCACATTTTTAATTTGACCAAGCTAAGATATTCACGTTTGGGAAAGGGTTAACCCATTACTACACATTGACGCCTTTTGACTCCCACAAAAGAAAATGCTTGGGAAAACATTGTGGAAAATGAAGAAATTGCTTGTGACAAGCAATTTCTTTATTTTCCACAATGTTTTCTAACCCAAAATAGTAAGAATTTCAAATTTTCTTCTACTTGAAATTGTCGTCTGCAACATCTTTCAAATTGGAATGGTCCAAAATTTTGCCGTCTGGTAATGGATTAACAGAATTACTGAAGATCACTTGTCACTCGATTCCCTGTCATAATCAAATCTAGGCAAGAACAAAATGTGTTGGTGAAACACAAATGCCCCGAAAGGGCCATTTTTGTAAAATGTTAAGTTTTCGTAGAGTAAAAGGTTGATAAGGGTTAACTGATGACCTTGAGGAAGGTCAAATTGCATGACACAGATAGATATCATTGAAAGGAAGTTGTATACCAAATTTGAGCTTTGTATGTCAAATACTTTTGGAGAAAAGGCAAATGTTAAGTTTTCGGACAGACAGACGGACATGAGTAAAACAATATGCCCCCGATCTCTCGATACGGGGGCATAAAAATCATATAAAATCCATTTGCTAGAGACAAATGACATTTGTCAAATACTAGAGTCATTATTTACCAAGCCTGGATCTGAATCAATGTTACATGTTCTATTGTAGGTGCATATCATTTTACATGGCACTAGCCACTACTATGCACTAGGCCAGTAAGCCAACAACACAACAGAGGAACAGATAATAGGGAGTAAAGGCATTCTAAATGTCATATTTCAATTCCAAACCATACATTGTGGGTACTCATTGGAATTGTCTCAATGAGACAATTGCAATGAGCACCACACAATATAGGGTTTGTTGAGAATAATTAACCCTTTCCCAAACAAGACCTGGTTTTGACGTTCCTAATTGAATAGGCTTGGGAAAACATTGAAACAAAAGAAGAAACTGCTGATAACCAGCAGTTTCTCCTTTTGTCTCAATATTTTCTGTGCCATATTTTACACAAATTCTATCTTTCATAACTTCCATTTTGTCATTTGTGTCAGTTTTTGCTGTTTGGGAAAGGGATAAATGACCCTAATATCTGTAGCTCTAATACACGGGTGGTAAACAGAGAAACTAGCTCCAAAAAGAGGTAGTTGCATAGAGCGAAAATGTGTAGGTCACGAACACATTTTCTAAAATTATCTCTTTTAAAGCGAGTTTTTGAGAAATCCGGCGATGCTGTAATATGAAGAAATGGTCGAAGTTTGTTGTGCACGAGAGTATACGGTATTAGTAGCAGGGTTTTAATACAATCGTTGAAAAACATTTCAAAATCGAAAGTAAAGAAGTTTTTACTTTCGATTTTGAAATGTTTTTCAACGATTGTATTAAAACTCTGCTCACTTACACCGTATATTCTCGTGCACAACAAACTTCGACCATTTCTTCATATTACAGCATCGCCGGATTTTTCAAAAACTCATCGTAAAAGAAATAATTGTAGAAAAAATGTGTTCGTGACCTACCTTTGTTTACAGATTTTCGCTCTATGCAACTACCTCGGTAGAGGCCGGATGTCACGAGGAAACGAAATACCGTTGACTCTTTTTGGAGCTAGTTTCTCTGTTTACCACCCGTGTAATATAAGCTTAACACATACCAACACTAGGTTCAACACTAGGATCAAAGGGTTCATCTCTACCAGATCTTTTTCTGTAAAGTAAAAACATAAAATTATTATAAACCATTTTTGACAGGAATTGAACGAAACCCTCCAATCAAATACATGTAATTAATGATTCTCAAATGACGACATTTCTGGGTGTTCCAAGTTAAAAGATGCCGCTGCTGACGACACAATGGATGTTGAAAATTGAAAGACAATAAAGCATGGAAAATATTGAGATAAACATACAAAACGCTCATTAAAAGCATTTTCTCGTTTTGTCTCAGTTTTTAAGCCTTTTTCAATGGGTATGTCAAAACCTGCCAGCTCTTGTTTGGCAAAGATTTACCAAGTACACTATCAAATCTATGAAAATCAAAAATGGCAATTATATAGTTTACTGCAGAAACTATTGAAAATTATCTAAAAATGTTGAACCATGCTCTAAATATACACAAATTCTCAATGATTGATATCAGTAAAGGAGACCATTACTTTTTCAAATCCATTTTGATTAATCAAAGACTTGTTTCTTTCAATCAATGAGATAATCATATGTTACTTACAATTTGAAGTTGAGTATAGCTCCAGCATTTACAAGAAGAGTCCTGAAAATATATGTATAAAGAAGCGATAATATAAAACCTTTCCAAAACGCCAAAAGTTTAGGGTAGTCCAATTTAAAAGATATTGTTTTTGCGTCATCCGTACCTCCTTCCATCCATTCGAGATTCGTGTGACTGTCCTCGCTATTTCTTGAAAACTATAGACCGGATTTCAATGAAACTTTGTGCACAGCTTCACTAGAAGAATGTCGGACAAAATCCCCTTAGGACAAATTCCCTCGGTCATTTTTGGCATAGGCGGACAAAATTCCCTCGGTAGAATTAATAAGGCGGACAAAATCCCCTCGGTAGAATTAATAGGGCGGACAAAATCCCCTCAATGAAATGTTTAGGCCGGACAAAATCCCCTCGGTAGAATTATTAGGGAGGACAAAATCCCCTTGGTAGAACTATTAGGGCGGACAAAATCCCCTCAGTAAAATTACTGGGGCGGACAAAATCCCCTCGGTAGGTAGGTAGAGTCGCCGATAGAATCAATTTATTGAAGCATGGTAATATAACTAATCAAATTCGGTTATGGAATATTTTAACAAAGTAATATTCCCCACCAGCAGCTTTTCTTCAATAAATTAGAAAATAGAAAAGAACAGCCGAAAAGCTTGTAAAAAAGCATTTTCTTATATTCTTTAATGTTTTCTAAAGATATCTTCTTTATTCTAATTGCGGGCCCAACGCACGTAAGAAATTCTTCAATAGACTGTTCTAATGTACTCTGTTTTACTCTTCTACACACATCGACACCATGTGACACTCTTAAATGATCGGCTTCAGCTATGGATGCGTCCTTGTTAAAGCAGTCTATTACAATCCATAGGGAGTGGTTTGAGTGTCCAAACAAGTTCTTGAAGCCGTTGTTCCACCCCTCGCATATATTGTTCGTCCGGGCTGTGTCTTAGTGTACGCATATCAAATAATACAATTCTAATAAATTACAAATAACTCAGAAACAATACAATACATTGAACATCTTAAAAATGGATCGAGGGGATTTTGTCCGCCCTATTATTTTTACCGAGGGGATTTTGTCCGCCCTAATAATTCTACCAAGGGGATTTTGTCTGCCCTAGTAATTTTATTCAGAGGGGATTTTGTCCGCCCTATTAATTATACCGAGGGGATTTTGTCCGCCAAAATAATTCTACCAAGGGGATTTTGTCCGCCCTAGACATTTCATTGAGGGGATTTTGTCCGCCTATGCAAAAAATGACCGAGGGGATTTTGTCCTAAGGGGATTTTGTCCGGTTACCCACTAGAAAGAGGACATGCGCATATCGTCGGGGTTACCCGGTTCCACCAATGAATTCAGAGTTACTGCCCTGACTGTTGAAGCCATATACATACAAAGTGATATTCGTGTCCTCGCTATTTCTTGAAAACTATAGACCGGATTTCAATGAAATTTGTGCACAGCTTCACTACAAAGAGGACATGCGCATATCGTCGGGTTACCCGGTTCGACCAATGAATCTAGAGTTACTGCCCCTGACTGTTGAAGCAATATACATTACAGTGATATTCATGTCCTCGCTATTTCTTGAAAACTATAGACCAGATTTCAATGAAACTTTGTGCACATCTTCACTACAAAGAGGAAATGCTCATATCGTCCGGGTTACCCGGTTCGACCAATAAATTCAGAGTTACTGCCCCTGACTGTTGAAGCCATTTATATACATACAGAGTGATATTCGTGTCCTCACTATTTCTTGAAAACTATAGACCGGATTTCGATGAAACTTTGTGCACACCTTCACTACAAAGAGGACATGCGCATATCATCGGGGTTACCCGGTTCAACCAATAAATTCAGAGTTACTGCCCCTTACTGTTGAAGCCTTATACATACAGAGTGATATTCGTGTCCTCACTATTTCTTGAAAACTATAGACCGGATTTCAATGAAACTTTGTGCACATCTTCACTACAAAGAGGACATGCGCATATCGTCGGGATGACCCGGTTCGACCAATGAATTCAGAGTTACTGCACCTGCAGGGGTCTTGCTACCAATTTTGTTTGGGGCTAGTGAAATTGGAAAAAAAGCGACGTTTTTACCTAAATTGGGAAAAACTAAAACAAGTTTGTATTCATACTGTCACTGAGTTTCAGACTGTAGTGATGTACAAGAGCTGTCCATAAAACAGTGCACTCGACTTTTCAAAGACGCTTAACCCAGAATTTCTAAGTCAAAAAAGGTTAAAATTCCAGTAAATTAAATGTGAGAGTAATGAATCTTTGCCTAGAGGCTTATATTATGATCACAAAAGCATGTGCAAAGTTTCAGAGCAATAGCATAAGTAGAAACAGAGATATGAGTTGCACATAACAACTTGTACTTATTTTCTAAGTATAAAGGGGGCATCACTCCAAATATAGTGGAGCCAGGGTCATGGGCCCTGTTAGTAAGGTAGAGGGTGTGATGGTGAATAAGTATTCCAAGTTTAGGTTGAATCCCTTTGATAGTATGGAAGTCATTGATGTTTGAAAAAAAACTTTAACCTTTGTTGCAACGCCGACGCCAACGCCTGGGTGACAGTATAAGCTCTCATTTTCTTCGAAAAGTCGAGCTAACAATGCATTTGTACAAACTCTTGTTTAAGAATCTACTCTAAAACTTTCTTCACAATGTTTGTAAATGAAGCCTAACATGGGGCATTCTGGGTCCTCATTCAGAATTTTCACCAGAGAATTGGGAAAAAAGACACTTTTTGCCATTGGGAATGGGGCCCAATAATGGCCCCAAATTTTGGCAAACGAGACCCCTGCCCTGACTGTTGAAGCCATTTACATCAGGGTTTTCAATAAGATTTGAAGTAGGAGGCTGAAGAGGAACTGCAGGAGGCTGGGGGGGTCCTTGCCTCAGCAGGGGTCAAAGGGGCAGCACTGCTTGTCAAACGATTCTAGGCGGCAGAAATTTGATATTAGGCGGTCAATTTGGCCGCCTGCCGCCTCTTAATGAAAACCCTGTTACATACAGAGTGATATTCGTTCTGTTGAAGCCATATACATAAAGAGTGATATTCGTTGCCGCGCTACTCCACTGACAATGAAAATATGCCCAGCGGGGGATATCAATTCAACGAATTTGCTTGTTATCTTTGTCGTGATGCCAGCCGTGATGTTCAATTGGGAAAAAAAATTGGTATAGAGTAACTGTAGGTGGATGAACGGCCGTATAAAAGAAAGAACCATTGTCTATGAATCTTAGTGTTGGAATCAAATTAAGGACCATAAATGATTATGCATTAGGCTACACCATGACAATTTGGGTTCGAAACATTTAGGGTACGAAATATTTCAAAATACATAACATATACTGAGGAGGAGCACGTACCCGAACAGAACTAAGTCAGACAGCATCTTGGCCTTTTTGTGTTGTCTAAATCGATAGAATAAAACCGTTTTCTTGTTACAGACGCATTTCGGAATTTGACGTTTTGACGTGTTTGGAACAACAACAACTTTCCCACGGGTTTGCTCGTTTCAATAAATTAAAATCGCCTTTGCCGGTTCTTAATATTGAAACTGATGAGAAAAGGGAAAAAATCCATAATAGTCATTTTTCATGTATTCCATTAACACTTTTTGCTGTTAACATTGTTACAATAAAGAATCCGTTTTGATAATGTAAACAATTTTCAAATTATATAATTTGTTCGATTAAAATGCTAAACTGACATAAATCGTTCAAAATGGCGATCACCTTAGACGAACCAACTGCACTCGAAACTTTTCTTCATTATGGCCTTTTCTTAGGGGCTATTTTCCAGATAGCTTGCATATTTGCAGTTGTTTTTATACCTTATAGTGAAAACGAAGATGTAAGTTATTTTCGGAGTGGTGTCACACCCTATAATATTCTGGCTCAAGTCAAGACTTGACAAGGATCCTACACGAGAAAACAATACATTGGACCTCCTGTTTACAAATCGCCCTGATACTATGAAATCATGTAGTGTAATACCAGGAATTTCGGACCATGAAATGGTGTCGTAGACTTTGAACTGAAACCACATTACAATAAACCCAAACGCCGTGAAATTCTATCATTTATCGTAGTTCAACCTGTTTTCGATACGTACCTCAAATCGTGACTCTATGGTTTCTGCGCATGCTCAGAAAACTGGATGATGCATGACGTCATTATTTTCATTTTTTGGACCGTTGTCTTTAGTTCTTCACTCGACGGAATTTTTACCAGAAATGCTTGAAAAACAAGCAAGTAATTACTAATTTCTTATTTTCGGAAAATAACATGCCGTTTCCACTATTACTTTTTCTTTGTCCACAAAAAAGACGAAAAAAATACTAAAAATGGTCCAAAAATTAATATTTAACTACCAACCAATGATCTGGCACATTCGTCTGCTTCAAAAAGTCATATGACAGTCATGTGACGTCAGTGGTTGGGTAGGTACAGGGTGTTTCAAAAGCGGTGGTATCTTACTCGAATTTTCTGTTTTTTTTCTTGATTTTTTCACTTCTTTTCATTTGTTTTCTTTAAAAAAAAAACAACAACAAAACTCTGTGGGACATTACTGAAAATGAATAATTGCTTTTAGCATGCAGTTTCTTCTTTATCCACAATGTTTGTACAAAAAATAATAGAAAAATCAATTTCATAAGCAAAAGATTGTTGTCTGCAACTTCTTTGGATTATGAATTGGTCCAAAATTATGATGCTTGGTAATGAGTTAAAAATCGCAAAAGTACCCAAAGATATTTATGAAATTATTCCATTTGTATACACCAAGTTGTCCTCCATTTTGCATGTTGCATACATTTTGAGCCAAACTGTAAATAATTACTCTTCAACAATAAAGATATAAAAGGTATCGAAAATAGGTCAACTTTACAAGAAATGACCCGTTTTACCTTGTTTTTTAAGATCATATTTTTCCAACTCTATTTCGATAAATATCTACGAAAATAAGATTTTTGGAGACTAAATGGGTAAGATTTTTGTGATTCAGCTTGAATTTATTGGGTAAACTCTTATGTTCCTCATCGTTTATCCAGAACCGTAAGGGTATCGAAAACCGGTCAATCCACGATAAAAGAGCTAACTGGGACGGAATCAAATCATACATCTCAACAGAAGGAAAATCTATAATTGAAAGTGACACATCAGTTGAACTTAAATGGAAAGACCTTAAAAGGATAATTAACGAAACTGTGAACATCAATATTCCAAAAAAGTTATCATCAAAGAGACACAACTTACCATGGCTAGGAAAAGCTGAAAAGAAACTTTTGTCAAAAAGAAACAAACTATTTCAAAAAGCTAAACAAACCAAGGACAAAAAGATATGGGATGAATATAAACTATACAAAAGAAAATCACAGAGAGCGATACGTCAGGCCCATTGGAATTATGTGAACTCAATACTAAATGACGCACTTGAAACTGGAAACAGTAAACCATTTTGGAACTACGTGAAATCAAAGCGAAGTGATAATATCGGTGTTGCAGGACTAAAGAAGAACAGTACATTGCACCAAGATAGTAAATCAAAAGCAAACATTTTAAATGAACAATTCAAATCTGTCTTCACCAAAGAGGAACCAAATGAGAAAATGCCTGAAATGAAAGACCAAACTTATCCATCAATCAGTGACATCCTAATTGACGAAAATGGTGTTGAAAAACTATTAAATAAACTAAATCCAAACAAAGCATGTGGACCGGATAAAATTCCAAATATTATCCTGAAAGAGTGCTCCAAAGAAATAGCACCTATACTTACACATATTTTCCAACTTAGTCTTGACTCTGGGCAGCTACCATCAGATTGGAGAAACGCAAATGTTAGTCCCATCTTCAAAAAAGGGGATCGTCACACAGCATCTAATTATAGGCCAGTATCATTGACTTGTGTTTCTTGCAAATTGCTTGAACATATTATATGTCGTCATGTTCTGAAACATCTTGAACGTTACTCTATACTAACACGTCTACAGCATGGTTTTCGAAGCGGCCATTCTTGTGAAAGTCAACTTATTCTTACTATGAACGATATCATGAAAAACTACGATGCAAAATTACAAACTGATATGGCAATTCTAGATTTCAGTAAAGCGTTTGACACGGTTCCTCACAGAAAATTACTTTATAAATTAGAAAAATACGGAATTGATGGCAAAGTGAACAATTGGATAAAATCATTCTTGATGGACCGACAACAACAGGTTATAGTTGATGGAGAATCTTCCAGTACATGTTCAGTAGATTCCGGTGTTCCACAGGGCACAGTATTAGGGCCATTGTTGTTTTTATGCCATATCAATGACTTACCAAACTCGGTTAAATCAACTGTTAGACTTTTTGCAGATGACTGTTTATTGTATCGCATTATAAAAACCGACAAAGACCAAATGCAGCTACAAAAGGACCTACAAGCTTTAGAAGTCTGGGCAGATGAGTGGGGAATGCGTTTTAATGCCACCAAGTGCTATATCATGTCAATCCACCGTAGTGTCACACCTCATATCCACTTCTACACACTGAATAACCATGTTCTCAGCCATGTGAAAGAAAACCCATACCTAGGTGTTATCATTAGTGATGATCTGAAATGGACTTCTCATATCCAAAAAATCTACAAAAAAGCAAATTCGACCCTGGGGTTCATACGGAGAAACTTGAAAAATTGTAATAAGAGCTTTAAAGAAACAGCCTATATATCACTAGTGAAATCAACTCTAAGCTATTCGTCTACTGTATGGGATCCACATCTTCGAAAAGATATAGACTTACTAGAAAACATCAACAGAAAAGCTACAAGATTTGTCCAGAACGATTATCATAAGAGGAGCAGTGTTACCAGCATGATGAAAGAACTCGGCTGGAAACCTCTACAAGAAACTAGGAGAGAACAACGTCTGACACTCCTTTTTAAGATCGTCAACAACCTGGTGGCTATCCCTGCCAATGATCACATCACATTCAACCAACGACCACAACGAAACAAACACAAGCAACAAATAAACACTATAAGAACAAACACTGAGATATACAAAAACTCATTTTTCCCTCGAACAGTTAGAGACTGGAACTGTCTACCTGACAAAACAGTGAACTGTGGTACAATTAATACATTCAAAGACTCTATCACTAAATTTGACTAAATTACATAAGTCGCACACCCCCCCTGGATAATTTTTGCTCAGCAACTGAGTTAATTTCCAGTATTCAACAGATACAGATACAGATACAGAAGACCATTCTCCAACATAGACATTCATTGATTCAAGAGTGTTATGGTCTGGCTTGATTTAGATTAATTATTCCTTTTCTGATAACACCGGGGCTGAATTCGATTGGCATTATAGCTCGCGCTATCGTTGGGAACCAGTGCTGTTCTAATCTATCTAGGATTCACCCCTCGTTTTGTATCGGCCAATCAAAATCTTTGTTTACTTGACACTGATTGGTCTGCTATCTAGTTGAGGAGTGTCAAATGACAAAATGGATCGGATGACCCGACCACACTTTTTTATGTGATCAGACTATGGCTGCATAAATAGCTTGCACTATCAGTGTTTGGTTGGAGCAATCATTGAACTATAATCCCAATCGAAGTAAGCCCAGGTGATACTCTCCGAGACCACGGCTCTGGGTGGCACACCAGACTCTGATTCATGAGGTCCCTGGTTTAATCCTTGGCTGCGGCAAACATCGATTAGGTTATCGGGGCTAGTTGTTTGGACTTTCTTTTTTTGATTCACGCCCCTGTTTCAGCTAAATCAAATTATTTGTTTACCTTAACACTGATAGGTGTGCTGTTTTCAACCGGGCATGATGATCTAGTTTTTTTACCACAGTTTTGATTTTTTGACGGTGAATAGCCTGCACTATTAGTGTTCCCTTAGGGCTAAAGCTAAGCAATTGATTGATGATAATCCCATGACCTTAGTTTTCTGCTAATGGATGGATGATTGTAAAGGTTTGTGGGTGAGCAGCTGGAGGCTGTGTAAGGATGCTGTGGTAGTAACGGTGAAAGAAATGACAAGAATCCATGGTCATGTCACTCATGTGGTATGATTATGATATGACCATAGCAGTTGAAGGGGACATTAAAACCCATTACAACATGGCAAAATTTTGGACAGGTCCAAATTCAAAGATGTTGCAGATGAAAAACTAAAGTGAATGAAATTTTGGGGTGTCAAATGGCGTCTTTATAAGGGAATAAATAACCCAAATCAATCAATAAAATCATAAACGCTGTCTATGAGGAAAGCAGCTGGAGTCTTGGAAACCAGGGATGTTGTGTTAGTACTACTGGTGAGAGAATTGACAGGAATCCACAGTTAGGTGCACAAGCCACTTCAATATGACCATACCAGTTGAGCAACAGGCCATTACTGCTTCAACTTGGCTAATTTAACCTCTGTAGTTTGACATGAAAAATTAACTATTTGGATATCATCAACATTTTATAAGTGTCACTTGGCATTTACACTAATGTCAACAATCACTCAGCATATTATTAACGCTTACAGTTAAGCACTGAACCACATACTCAAACCCTGGTAAGTTATCAATGAAATGTTTGCTGCTTGTATTCGCTCAAGTCTATTATAAACAGGGATAAAGACTAGCAGGGGCCCAGTCGCCCATGGCCCCTAGATTTAGGGATTGGCCCCTGAATATTTAGAGAAAATGCCCATTACCCTAATGTTAAGTATTGAATTTTGCTATTCTGGGACCCCTAAGTTAAAATTGTCAGTCTTTATCCCTGATAAATATTATGAGTGACTGACTTGACTCTTGAGTTTCATATTTAACATGCACGGGTTGAAGCTTCGGCCATGTCAGTGTCAGTGGGCTTCTTTCCAGATAGCTGGCTTGCTGCACGCATGGCTGTCCTGAGTGTCCTCACTCCTGTTCTGTACTTGTCTTTCTCTTTCAGGTTGGTGTTGGTTAAGTTCCAATCTCTATGATCCTTAGCTCTGTTAGTTGTTTCCACGATATCTTGCGTCTTCTCACTCTGCGAATGCCCGTGACCTAGATGTTTGATGCTGTCTTAAATATACTGAGAGGCAAAAGAAAGTATACACTTTTTGTTTGTCAATATCTCGCTTATTTTTCATCATATCGACTCAAAATTTTGTACATTTCATTTCTACCCATAGACCAATAATACAGTGTTAATACATTTCAGCTAAAATTGCTTGCTTACCCATACTGTTGTCACATGCCGATTTTGCAAACTTTGCACGTGCGACTTAGTGGATCATCAGATATTGCTGTTAATCCGTTTTTAATTTCTTCATTCTTTATCACAACAAATCACAACGTTAAATTTTCTCTAACATTAAAACACAATTCTCACTGGCAGGTTGAATTTGATCAATATGTCTCTTTTTGCAATAAGACCAATTTTTTATGACGCAGCATGATGCGACAGAAACATGACACTCTATACACTTAGTCAGGTAGCTAGGAACATTCTGCGCAATTTTTATCAAAATCCGACAAAAAAAATTTAGAAGAAGTTATGTCAGATAACTTGTTTGTATCAAGCCCCCTTTTGCCGTGACGCATCGTAATATGGAAAAGCACTAACAATGTGCGCAAGTTTCTAGATGAGTAGGCACATTCTGTGAAAATTTTATCCAAATCTGTCCATAAATGTAAGGGTTGTGTCAACATGAATGCTTGCATTAATCCATTGATTTAAGTCCCTTTTTCGATGACGCTGTTTGATATGAAACACATTTGCAACGGAAAAAGGACAGACAGACCGATAGGCGGACAAGGTTACATCAATAAACGACCACCTTCTGCGAGGTTTAAAAATCGTTCATAATCTATTAATCGTTTTCTCAGAAAACGTGGGAGAACCAGGGTGTATACTTATTTTTGCCTCTCAGTATATATCAAATGATATTTAAATATTTGAACCATTTTGATGAGACAATTATAATTTTACTTATTACTCAGTGTGTTTGAAAAACAATGCGTTTTTGAAAAACAATGAATAATATAATTTTATTATTTTGAAAATCCGTTTAGTTAACCTCTCATATCCGTAGTTCTGCTTATGTTTTGCACTTATGCCATATTTCTGTTTATGTTTTTTAGGAGGCTGTTGAAGAACCTAACCAAGAGTCCAAAACGTCCCATGTCCAATCTCCTGGTGGATTAAAGAGAGGCAAGAAGGAGAAGAAGAAACACAGATGATCAGATCTGACCAGCTGTTCTCATTGTTTTGTATTGTTAGGTTGGTGGTGTTTCTTTTTTCCCCATTTGCAAACTGCAAATATTTGGACTGTTTCAGGTTAAAGCTGCTGCAGCCAATATAATGGAATTTAATTGATATGGAATTTATGGAAATAATCACAGTGGTCAATCACATGACTCAGAATTTCAGAAAATCGTCGATATTTTTGTTAATACTTTACCAATTTGAATTCAATTTGAAGCAGAGAAGGCGGAAAAATGCCAGGAATAAGTTTGTGTGGTGGATTTTTGAAATATAAACTGATAAAAAAGTTATTGAAGATCAATCAAAATTTTGGTTGATCTTGAATATTTTTTGTATCAGTTGATTTTTCAAAAATCTACCAGGTCCATCTAAAGCGTGACGTCTGTCCACCTTCTCTGCTTCACACCGAATTGAAATCGTTCCTATATTAACAAAGCTATATAAGATATTCTGCAATTGTTGTATCACATGATTACACACAGGGATAATGGCAATAAGAAATACTAGGAAAATGTTGATTATGACTGAAATGAGTACCCATTCAACTTGTATTAATAATGAAACATATCTAGACAGTAAAAAAGTTATGCAATTGCATAAAATTGTTTTTGACCTGTTGGCAAAGATCACATTAAGTAGGGAGACTTATTTGGAAAAGAAGAAATCCACCACTAGGAGCATGCAGGCGAGTTGACTCTGCCAAGTCAATTTGTCAGATGTTCCTATTGGTGGATTGCTCCTACAGTATACTTTAATTGGATTGAGTGTGACTGGCTGTTTGTTTCTAGTCTCGCTTGTTCATGATGATAGTTGTAAATTATTTCTTTTTAAATTTGTTTCTTTTCAGATATGCACTTTTATCCTTTTAGTTCTAGATGTGAATAACAAGAAACAAATCGATGGAAAGACACAGAGATTAAAGCTTAGAACTTTGAAGTTTTGGACATTCTTTATATTTTGAAAGAAACTTACTTAATTATTTTATATGTAACTAAATCATAACCCATCCACTGCCAGAGAAACTGGTTAAAGATGGTTAATATATTCTTAATTTATTGTTTCTATTCCAAAGCTTATAACGAGGATAGTGATTGGAAATCTTTAATGTACAATGATACTCTTCATTTTCAAAAGCTTTCACCATTTCTTATTGTTTTCTGTGGATTTATCATTATCTCAACATTCCAGTAATTACAAAATCCATGAATACTGCAGAGCTCCAGATAAGAGGGATGATGACTTTCCAAACTGCAATAATTCTGTTATTGTTCATCAAACCCTATGTTGTAGGTACTCATTTGTATCGTCTCGTCGAGACGATTCAAATGAGTACCCACAACATAGGGTTTCGATTTAAAATAACAAAGTTAGAATGTCTTCATCCCCACTAATCTGTAGCCCTGATACTGATTGTAACTACGCAAATGTAACACTTTCCCAATCAACCTAGAATTTTCCAATTTGAAAGCTGCTGCAGGCAACAAAATCGATGTTGAAAAAGATTGGATTTTTGTACAGCATAGTACAGAAAATATTGAGGCAAGAGGAGGAAATGCTAATAATCAACATTTTCTCTTTTTGTCTCAATATTTTCCTATGCCCTATCTATTAAGAACATCATAACCAAGTCTTGTTTTGGCAAATGCTAACTAAAAGAGCTTGGGGAATCATCAGAATAAATTTTACTTCCAATGTTTTCCATACTACATAGTAGTCTTCAACACATTTCAATTAGAAACAATCTAAAATTTTGTCATTTTGGATATAGCTAATATTCAAGCATAATATCATGTAAAGTGTGTTCAAATGTGTTTTCTGCTAAAGGATAAACTGCTGCGAAAGAAACAGTTTTAACCCTGTTCCAAACAACAATTTTTTTTAGACAGCTTCAATTTCAAAGAAATTGATGACAAAGTTGATAACTTAAAATGTGAATTTCCTGTCAAATGGAAAGCATTGAGAGAAAAGGAGAAAAAGCTTGGGAAACCTGGTTTTGACAACCTTCCAGTCTATTAGTTTAGAAACGCTGGCGAAAAACAACAACAGCATTTCTTCTATTTCCCTCAAGACCTTCTATGAATGTTAGATTTTCTATTTTGAGTAATAGTGCATGTTTGTCATCTGCAATCTGTCATCTTGAACCAGTTTGGACCAGTTTAAGAAATTGTTGTTTTGGAAAGGATTAATGCAAAAACGTAATTACGGTAGTACATCAGTTTTATTTGCACATGCAAAAGGTCATCTTCGCAGGCCAAGGATTCTATACCCACTTTCTTCCTTACGAATGTTTGTAAGGAACACATTTTAGGTAGAATCCTTGGCTTGCCAAGATGACATGTTTGCCTGCCAATAATTCCTTGATGATAACCAACAAAGAAGAATCTTGATGGTTGTGTTAATATATTCACTTTATTATCAATATGTCGTCATGTTTTATAATTATACTCATTTTATACACCATACATTGTACTTTCATAGTAAAATCTATTTTGATGTATGAACATTGTTGTTAATTTTTATGCCCCCATATTGAAAGATCAACCTTGACATTTGCCATTTCAGGCGCTTTCATGTTTCACAAACACATCTTGTTTATACATATAAATCAAAACCAGATCTACAACTGTTGGCAAGACAATACTCAGGAGATTTAACCTATCATTGCTGATAATCATCACCGATTTCAATAATTATGCAATCATTAGACTGTATCAGTCTGAATATTGTAGTCTTGTGTTCTACCTGCCATTCCTGTGCTTTATTAGGAGAAAGGAGAAAATACTGACCTTCTGCACTTTATTTCTCAATATTTCCTAAGTCTTGATTTCCAATGACCTTCAAAACCAGTCATTCTTTGGGATAGACATTCATTAGAGAAAATGTTGAGGCATTAGAAAATACTGGCAACCAGCATTTTGTCCTTTGCTGATGCCTCAATATTTTGTTTTAATGTATCCGACTAACTTTATTAACCCTATTTTGTCATCGGTGGCAGTTTTAAAATGGGACTGTTCTAAACTTTTGTAGTTTTAACTTGACTCTTTCCCAAACTTGACCTGTTTTTAATGATTATGTCTAGACAAAGCTAGGAAAATATTGAGGCAAAAGAAGTTTATACTGGTAACCAGAATTTTCTCCCTTTCCTCCATATTCCCTGCACTATATAGTATACAAAGCCTATCATTATCATCACCAATTTTGTTGTCTGCCTGGTTGATTGATTGGGGTTAAATGTGTCCTTCATCTGCTATGGTCATATCACCCGGCTGGAGACCTGGTCATGAATTTCTTGAACTCTCTTTCTCAACAGTAGTACCACAATATCCGATCTGAGCCTCCAGCTGCTCTCACAGACGATTCACATCCATTGGTGAGAGACAAATGACTATAGTCAATTGTCAGACAGGATACTGGTTGAACTAGGGTTCAAACTCGCAACTCCTGAATTCTCAGCCTTTGACATTGCCAAATAAGCTTTTGGGGCTTAATTTTTTACCCCATTACTGCACAGTGGCGCATTTTGACTCCCTCACAAAATAGGCTTGGGAAAACATTGTGGTAAATGAAGAAATTGCTTGTGACAAGCAATTTCTTCATTTACCACAATGTTTTCTTACCCAAAATGGAAAGATTTTCAAAATTTCATCAACTCTAAATTGTCGTCTGCAACACCTTTCAAATTGGAAAAGGCCAAAATTTGCCATCTGGTAATGAGTTAAGTGTTGTCTGCCTTCAGTCATGTGAGGCGGGGCTTGCCATGGGTAAGCAATTTAAGAGAGCTATTACCATGATTTCTTACACATTG
Source organism: Fragum sueziense (assembly GCA_963680895.1). Lineage (NCBI taxonomy): Eukaryota > Metazoa > Mollusca > Bivalvia > Cardiida > Cardiidae > Fragum > Fragum sueziense. The sequence goes on from OY804597.1 coordinate 29,338,868, forward strand.
AGGCTCCTCAAGAACAAGAGTTGTACGGGGACAATGTAGCTTGCCTATACCAGAACATGTCACAGAAACAGCTTAACTCCAAGGTCCAAATGAAAGGTCTTTTTAGGAGGAATATATCGTCCGTGGGGAGTCAAAACCTCGTAACTCCAGCTTATTCAAGCTGTAGGTACGAGGTTTTGACTCCCCACCAGCGATATGTATGAAATATAAAGGCTCTATCTCTATCGGTCCCTAAGATAAAGGCTAGTTTAAGTTTTTAGCTCACCTGAGCACGAAGTGCTCAAGGTGAGCTATTGTGATCGCTTTTTGTCCGTCGTCCGTCCGTATGTCTGTATGTCCGTCCGTCCGTCCGTCCGTCTGTCAACAATTTGGTGTTTACACTCTAGCATCTACAAATATAAGCCAATCTTAACCAAACTTGGTCAAAACATGTATAACCATGAGCTCTCGGATGAGTTCGAATTTGGGTGAGATCGGACCAGAAAGTCTGGAGTTATCTGCCCTTGAATGTAAAAAATAGCTACTTTTGACATTGTTTACACTCTAACATCTACAAATATTGACTAATCAATACAAAAGTTAGACACAATGTTGGTGACCATAAGATCTCGGATGAGTTTGATTTTGGGTCAGATCGGACTAGAAAGTCCTGAGTTATCTGCCCTTGAATTTGACAAAATTGTTGTTTTTGACCGTTTTCGACTTTGTTTACACTATAGCATCTACAATTAATGACCAATCAAGACAAAACTTTAACACAATGTTAGTGACCATAAGATCTTGGATAAGATTGATTTTGGATCAGATCGGACCAGAAAGTCAGGAGTTATCTGCCCTTGAATGTAAAAAATAGCTACTTTTGACATTGTTTGCACTCTAGCATCTACAAATATTGACCAATCAAAACAAAAGTTGGACACAATGTTGCAGACCATAAGATCTCAAATGAGATTGATTTTTGGTTTGATCGGACCAGAAAGTCTTGAGTTATCTGCCCTTGAATTTGACAAAATTGTCGTTTTTGACCGTTTTCGACTTTGTTTACACTATAGCATCTACAATTATTGACCAATCAAGACAAAAGTTTAGGACAATGTTAGTGACTATAAGATCTTGGATGAGTTTGATTTTGGGTGAGATTGGACCAGAAAGTCTGGAGTTATCTGCCCTTGAATGTAAAAAATAGCTACTTTTGACATTGTTTACACTCTAGCATCTTCAAATATCATCCAATCAATACAAAAGTTAGACACAATGTTGGTGACCATAAGATCTCGGATGAGTTCGATTTTGGATCAGATAGGACTAGAAAGTCCTGAGTTATCTGCCCTTGAATTTGACAAAATTGTCGTTTTTGACCGTTTTCGACTTTGTTTACACTATAGCATCTACAGTTATTGACCAATCAAGACAAAACTTTAACAAAATATTAGTGACCATAAGATCTTGGATGAGGTTGATTTTGGGTCAGATCGGACCAGAAAGTCAGAAGTTATCTGCCCTTGAATGAAAAAAAGCTACTTTTGACATTGTTTACACTCTAGCATAGATCAACAAATATTGACCAATCTATACAAAAATTGGACACAATGTTGGTGACCTTATATAAGATTTCGCATGAGTTTTTGTTTTGGTATGATCGGACCAGAATGTCCTGAGTTATCTGCCCTTGAATTTGACAAAATTGCTGTTTTCGACTTTGTTTTTACTCTAACAACCACAAAATTAATGGTGACCAATCAAGACAAAACTTTGATCTTGGGTATAATGGTTAATCACCATAAGATCATGAATGAGTTTGAATTTCAGCACAATTAGACAAGCAGTTGCTGAGTTATCTGCCCTTGAAATTGACAAAATTCTCATTTTTGACTTTGTTTTCACTCTTTACAACCAGATATATTGACCGATAAAGACGAAACAGGGACATAATGTTGATGACCATAAGTTTGTTTTCAGTCTTAATGTCACAAATATTAATTGATTCAAACATAACTGCGGCTCATATCATCTTGGTTCAGGTGAGCGATATAGGACCATCATGGTCCTCTTGTTTCAAAAGTAGGTCCTAAGGTCAAGTTCATTAGGTCAAAGGCCATGGTCCCAAATGAAAGGCGGTTGGCGGGAAGTATCCATGTTTGAAATAACAAGGCTGCATCTCTAATAGTGCCCGAGGTGTAGACCATGTAATAAGCTAGCTTCCGGGCTCACTAAAAAAGGCTATGGAAAACATTGGGGAAAATGAAGAAATTGCTTGTGCTCAGCAATTTCTTCATTTCCTACAATGTTTCCTGCCCTCCCTCCCCCCCCCACTTTAATTTCATTCAATTGATATTGGCAACTGGAACTGAATTTCGACTCAATTGATATTGGCAACTGCAACTGAATTTCAACCAGTCTAAAATATGTGCATCCGGTAAAGGACCATGATATGCAGGAAAAGGGTGTATGTTTGAACATAGTTGATAGATTGACTGGTGTTGAAGGCTTTTGAAGCCCATTCTTAACCCATTACCAAACAACAAAATTTTAGCCTAGTCCAAACTCATAGGTGTTGCAGACGACAATTTCCTTTGAACAAAATTTAACATTTTTTGGTCTTTCTTGGTAGAAAACATTGTGGGAAATGAAGAAATTGCTTGTCACAAACAATTTCTTCATTTTCCACAATGTTTACCAAAGCCTTTATTCTGTGGGGCATCCAACATCAACATTTAGTCTTACCCAAATTCAAAGATGTTGGAGACAACAATTTCTAATGGACGAGATTATACTTTTTGGTCTTTCTGGGAAGAAAATATTGTAAGAAATGATGAAATTGCTTGTCACTAGTAATGTCTTCATGTGCCACAGTTTTCCACAGCCTTTATCTAGTTTGGTATCAAAAAGCGTCATTGAGTGAGAGTCGTTTAACTGTATGTCGGTCATATAGCAGTGGGTGGAGCACCTAACCACTGATTCCTAGTTTTTCCCATCAATACTAGAACATCCTAACCAAGCCTCCCCAGATTTCAATCAGATTGAGCCCCAGGGATAGTATTCACTGGTGGTGAACTCGGCCAAAGCGAGGGACGTTTTTCGCTACAACAAGGTACAGATATTTTGCGTTTAAATGTGAGTTCAAAGATCTCATTGGATAGTTTTTAGCTCCACTGGCCGAAGGCCAGCGGGGCTTATGTCATGGCCCTGTGTCCGTCGTCCGTCCGTCCGTGCGTCCGTGCGTGCGTAAACTTTTTCTTTAAACATCTTCTTCTCCAAAACTACTGGACCAATTTCAACCAAACTTCACAGGAATCTTCTTTGCATGAACCTCTTCGGAATTCCTTCAAAAAAATAAATTCCGTGCAGAACTTGAATTTAAATTAAATTAATTAAATTAAATTTTCAAAAAATCTTTAAGAATTTCTTTTCTCCAAAACTACTGGACCAATTTCAATTAAACTTCACAGGAATCTTCCTTACATGAACTCCTTACAAATTCCTTCAAAAAAAAAAGTTCTGTGCAGAACTTGAATTTTAATTAAATAAATTAAATTTTTGAAAAATCTTAAAAAATCCTTTTCTCCAAAACTACTGGACCATTTTCAACCAAACTTCACAACAGGAATCTTCCTTGCATGAATCTCTTCTGAATTCTGTCAAAAAAAATAAATTCCGTACAGAGCTTAAATTGTAATTAAATTAATTAAATTATTTTTTTTTTTGAAAAATCTTTAAAAATCCTTTTCTCCAAAACTACTGGACCATTTTCAACCAAACTTCACAGGAATCTTCCTTGCATGAATCTCTTCTGAATTTTTTCAAACAAATTAATTCCGTACAGAATTTGAATTTTAATTAATTTAATTGAATTATTTTTTTTTTGAAAAATCTTTAAACATCTTCTTTTCCAAAACTACTGGGCCAATTTCAACCAAACTTCACAGGAATCTTAATTGCATGGATCTTTTTGAATTCCGTGAAAAAAAATAAATTCCGTTCAAAACTTAGATTTAAATTAAATTAATTAAATTAATTTTTTGAAAAAATCTTTAAATATCTTCTTCTCCAAAACTACTGGACTAATTTCAACCAAACTTCACAGGAATCTTCCTTACATGAATCTCTAACAAATTCCTTAAAAAAAAATCTGTGCAGAACTTGAGTTTTAATTAAATAAATTAAATTTTTGAAAAATCTTTAAAAATCCTCTTCTCCAAAACTACTGGACCAATTTCAACCAAACTTCACAGGAATCTTCCTTGCATGAATCTCTTCTGAATTTTTTCAAACAAATAAATTCCGTACAGAATTTGAATTTTAATTAAATTAATTAAATTAATTTTTTTTTTGGAAAATCTTTAAACATCTTCTTTTCCAAAACTACTGGACCAATTTTAACCAAACTTCACAGAAATCTTAATTGCATGAATCTTTTTGAATTCTGTGAAAAAAATAAATTCCGTTCAAAACTTAGATTTCAATTAGATTAATTAAAATAAATTTTTGAAAAAAATCTTTAAATATCTTCTTCTCCAAAACTACTGGATTAATTTCAACCAAACTTCACAGGAATCTTCTTTACATGAACTTCTAACAAATTCCTTCAAAAAAATAAATTCTGTGCAGAACTTGAATTTTAATTAAATAAATTAAATTTTTGAAAAATCTTTAAAAATCCTGTTCTCCAAAACTACTGGACCAATTTCAACCAAACTTCGCAGGAATCTTCCTTGCATGAATCTCTTCTGATTTTTTTCAAGCAAATAAATTCCGTACAGAATTTAGATTTTAATTAGATTAATTAAATTATTTTTTTTTTGGAAAAATCTTAAAACATCTTCTTTTCCAAAACTACTGGACCAATTTCAACCAAACTTCACAGGAATCTTAATTGCATGAATCTTTTTGAATTCTGTGAAAAAAATAAATTCCGTTCAAAACTTAGATTTCAATTAGATTAATTAAATTATGTTATCTGGATTCATTCAGATTGCTAGTAAATATGCTTTTGTTTTCTTTTTCAGGTTGTTTTTGGAGTCTACCACGATTTCACAGTTTCAACATCACCTAAATATACATTATACTTATTCAGAAAATTATTTTAAGAAATAAATTTAATCTTGATTTTGGCTCAAAAGGGAATTTTATGTTATTACTAAACAAATGCCTTTAGTTGCACTGTTACAGTTCTGAAACTTAGGAAAACAAAATTTACTTCTAAACCATAGTTTTAAACTAAAGCTAAGAAATTTTAAAAACAAAAGACAGATCTATTGTAATAACACAACCTTGGTTTAAATGAATCTGTACTGCAAATGCAAATAATTTTGATAATATCTGAGCTATCCATACTTTATATGATATTTAATCCAATTAACTGTGCTAGAAATATGAATTACCTTGATTTCTGAATGTACCACTCGGTATTCCTAACATTTAAAAGCTATCGCAAATGTCAACCTGTACCGGGTGAATGCCGCTGTCAAAAAATTAATTTTTAAATGCCTGATAGAATAAGAAAATAAGTTTACATGTATGATTTAAAACCATTGTTTTGTTATTATACTTCAATTAATTTCAAAATTTAGTGTGTTAAAGCTTTTTTACAAATATATTCATTTGAATCAATGAATTATTTTTTCATGTGTTGATAATAAGATATTTTTGCCAGTGATTGTGTTGGGCCTCTTATAGGATAAACCGCCTTGCTGACTGCAATTATAAAAATTATTCTATCTTAAAATACTTTCATTGAATGTTTTAGTAGTTTTCCCACACGTGATAGCAATTTGTTTTTGGTTTTTAAGGTACTGAAAAGCTAAATAAAACGCAAGAAACTGAATGTATGACAGTATTTGATTTTGATTGTTAGACAAAGTGTCAGTGATAGTGGTACAAAATATGTGATTTGAAAAGCTATTACAGACTGTGACACAGATATAGATTGAATATGAGATTTTGTGAATAATTTTAATTTGATTTAAGCAGTATGTGGTAGTGACACCTGTCTTATCCATGGATCTTAATTGTGAAAGATATGTAATAGTGAATTATTATGAACAATTTCAATTGGATATAAGCAGTATGTGGCAGTGACACATGTTTTATTCATAAATCTTGACAGTGAAAGATGTGTAATAGTGAATAATTCTCAAACATTCTAATTGGATTTAAGGAAGATGTGGCAGTGACACTTATTTCATGTATAAATTTGGACAGCAGAAGATGTGCTAGTTACAATAGCATTTTGTAAGGCAGAATAGTGAACTGACTTAGAGAACTACTTTGAGTTATAGGTAAGTGATTGAACTCTGTCAAATTTTAAAATGAACAGTTTAAAATGACTAGTACAAATAAATTGGGGATAAAGTAATGCAAAGTAAGATTAATCTTAGTTCTGTTTGTTTGTCTATTTTTTCACAGATATTTTTCTATCGGAATTTTTAGGCAAAAATGATGCATATGTGTGAAACAGTTTATTCAAAATTACTATTATTTCACTCTTATTTAAACCAATAAATGTATTTTTTCTGATTTGTATGAAGGTTAAACAAACAATATCGATAATAACTTTATTAGATCAATAAATGTCGTATGAAAGGAGAAATTTGACTTTTTCATTTGTTAAAGATGGGCAGAATTATTGATTGGATTCAGTTAGATAAACCCTTTCCCACACAGTAAACATTTTACTTTCAATTTGAGAGCTTTTGCAGACAGCAAAATAAATATATAGTTTAAAATTGATTTATATAAATAAAGAAATAGAATTGATTCAGGCAAAAGGAGCAAATGATGATTATTTCCATTTTCTTCTTTTGTCAAAAATGTTATTAAAGACATCAAAACCAGAGACCATTTTGGAAAATGGTTGCTAGTCCTTTTAGTTATGATTTTTTTGTTTCTTTGCACAGAACTTGCTGTAAAATGCCTAGGAAGAGAAATTGGAAAATTGGAAAGGCACGGAGGGCAACATTGCAGTGTAATAGTTTGGTCGTTTCAAATGAGGCAGAGGGAATACAAAACATTTCTTCAACATCTACCAATTATGATAATGGGACTGCTTATGGACAAGAACAATCAGTGCCTACTGAGGGTGTCAACAAAATAGCACATGGAGGACATACAATTTCACAAAAAACATCTATTGAGGGTAGTACTGAACTATCAGATGGGGGACTTACCCACCCACAAAAACCATCTGTGTCTACTGAGGGTAGTACTGAACTATCAGATGGGGGACTTACCCACCCACAAAAACCATCTGTGTCTACTGAGGGTGTTACTGAACTATCAGATGGGGGACTAGCCCACCCACAAAAACCATCTGTGTTTACTGAGGGTAGTACTGAACTATCAGATGGGGGACTTACCCACCCACAAAAACCATCTGTGTCTACTGAGGGTGTTACTGAACTATCAGATGGGGGACTAGCCCACCCACAAAAACCATCTGTGTCTACTGAGGGTAGTACTGAACTATCAGATGGGGGACTTACCCACCCACAAAAACCATCTGTGTCTACTGAGGGTGTTACTGAACTATCAGATGGGGGACTAGCCCACCCACAAAAACCATCTGTGTCTACTGAGGGTAGTACTGAACTATCAGATGGGGGACTTACCCACCCACAAAAACCATCTGTGTCTACTGAGGGTGTTACTGAACTATCAGATGGGGGACTAGCCCACCCACAAAAACCATCTGTGTATCTAAACTCTGAAATGGAACTTTCTGATCATGATTCTGAGATTATGTATACATGTACTGAAAATTGTACTCACATGGAACTTTCTGAAACTAATATGAATTTATCTTTTGTATTTGGCTCCTTTGACCAAGGTGACAAAAGGTTTAGTCCTGACTCACGAGGAAATCAATGTACAATTAATTCCTTGTGTGCCCTTACCTATGCTAAGCTGGGCCATTTGATATCAAAAGAAAATGTAGATAATGTTTTGCTTGATGGCGATCAGATATACAAAAATGCAATAGTTTCTTTGAAAGAGGAAGGAATTTTTGAAAGTTTCTATTTGAATTTCAATGAAATGCCAAATAAGGTCACAGTTATGGGCCAGTGTATAACTATACATAAATGTGCTGTCATATCGGGGGTCTGTACTAGTCAGTTCAGGACTGCAGGTTTTCCATCCCTTCATGAGTCTCTTCATGTAGCTTTTAGTCGCTCATCCTATCTTTTGGTTATGATTGGTTTAATTTGTTCCGCTGTTTTTGAAAAGAATGGCGTGTACCACTTTTTTGATTCCCACTCTCATGGCATTGATGGAATGTCAGCTTCTGAAGGAAAATCTGTTTTGGTTTCATGCCCCTCATTAGACGATTTAGTATGCTTTATGTATGCATTTTACGAGAGCATGTTAATTGATCATTCATCACAGTTTGAAATATTACCTGTTACATTCAGTACTGGAAATACATCCATATCTGCTAAAGACAGGCCTCATACAAATAGTGATGAAATTTCAGAAATACTTGCAGGATATTTTGATGATCAATTAATTAAACTGGAAGCAAAACGAAAGAAAATCCTAGAATCTGAAAAGGTGCAAAAAGAATTCAGACTTGACAAAAGAAAAGAATACATGCGAAATTACAAAAGAAACCAGCGCCTAGATCAAAACCAGAAACAGAAAGAGAGGGCTATGACAAAAGCTTCAATGCTTAAAGCAAGACAGAATTCTGAGAGGAAAGAGAAAGAACGGGCAATGACAAAAGCATCAATGCGTAAAGCAAGACAGGATTCTGAAAGACAAGAGCTAGAACGGTGTATGACAAAGGCATCCAAACGTAAAGCAAGACAGGATTCTGAAAGACAAGAGCTAGAACGGTCTATGACAAAGGCATCAATGCGTAAAGCAAGACAGGATTCTGAAAGACAAGAGCTAGAACGGTCTATGACAAAGGCATCAATGCGTAAAGCAAGGCAAGATTCTGAAAGACAAGAGCTAGAACGGTCTATGACAAAGGCATCCAAACGTAAAGCAAGACAGGATTCTGAAAGACAAGAGCTAGAACGGTCTATGACAAAGGCATCCAAACGTAAAGCAAGACAGGATTCTGAAAGACAAGAGCTAGAACGGTCTATGACAAAGGCATCCAAACGTAAAGCAAGGCAAGATTCTGAAAGACAAGAGCTAGAACGGTCTATGACAAAGGTATCGAAACGTAAAGCAAGGCAAGATTCTGAAAGACAAGAGCTAGAACGGTCTATGACAAAGGCATCCAAACGTAAAGCAAGGCAAAATTCTGTAAGACGAGAGCTAGAACGGGCAATGACAAAGGTATCGAAACGTAAAACAAGGCAAGATTCTCAGAGGCAAGAGAAAGAACGGGCAAGAACAAAAGCATCGAAGCGTAAATGTCGTGCTAGTGAACTTAATCGTGAAGCAGAGAGATTGAAAAAACAACATAAACGGGCATTCCCGAGTTATAAAAATCCAGAAAAAGACAGGAATACTCAAATGAGACATACTAAAAGACAGCAGTCATTTGTCAAATCAAGAGAAAAAGCAAACAGAATATCTAACAGATTTGGAAATGATATGGAAAGGTGTATTCAGAAATTTAGAAATACCATATCTGAGGGTCCGGTGTTTGTATGCACTTGTTGTCACCAAACTTGGTTCCGTCATTCAGTTGTTCTGTTAGACAAGATCAAACAAAGATACTCTTTAGACATAATTGAAAGGTTTTCCACTCATTACACATCAGTAGATAATTGTGAATGGGTATGCAATACTTGTCTTGAGCATATTAAAAAGAATAAGGTTCCTCCATTGTCTGTTATCAACAAAAATTCATTCCCTGTCAGACCAAAAGAGTTAGAATTACATCAACTGGAAGAACGTTTAGTTTCACTGAGAATTCCTTTCATGCAAATTAGAGAATTGCCAAAAGGAGGTCAATTGTCTATCAAAGGAAATGTTGTGAATGTACCAATAGACATACAGCCTGTAATTCAAAGTTTGTCAAGAACATTTGACAATCAGTATACAATACCTGTTAAACTAAAAAAGAAATTGGCATACAAGAGATATGATTTTACAGAAAACGTAAGACCATTAAAAGTTGTCAGTGCCCTTAATTGGCTGATTAATCACAGTGATATGTACAAAGAATCAGGAATCACGATGGATGACAACTGGTTGAGTACTGTAACAAATGATTCTGAAGAAACAACCAGAGCATTTATTGGAACAGACGTTACACATGACGATATACTAGCAAATGAGACTTCAATAGATGATCATGACAACTCTGATCGTTTTAGCGAAATTGATGAGACTGACAAAATTGTTGGTAACAGTGACACAATGTTGGATGCAGCAGACCCGTCGCATGATAATGTGTATACATTTGCTCCAGGAGAAGGTCAAACCCCACTTAGTTTGTACCAAGATAAGGATGCTGAATACTTATCTTTTCCTACTATATTTTGTGGACAGACACGAGTACCAAATGAAGAGAGAGAGGTTTTGGTCCATTACAGTGATATTTGCAAGTTGGAATTGCGTCATGTTGATAGAAGAGTGGCATCAAATGTTCCGAACATTTTTTTTAAAATGAAGAAAGTTCAATTGAAACAGGTATCGGACAAAGTTCATCTTGCTTTGAGGAGATGCAAAAATGAGGGGAAAAAAATAACTGCATCCGAAATGCTCGACACATCTCGTCTTAGTAATATAGTCAGATTAGATGAGGGTTACTACATTTTTCGTAGTCTAAGAAATTCTCCACCTTACTTTGATGCACGTAAAAAGGATGTTTTTGCAATGATAAGGCAACTGGGATTACCTACTTGGTTTACATCATTATCTTCAGCAGACACTAGATGGCAGGATTTACTTAACATGTTATCTCAATTAAATGATGGACAAACATTGTCAAAGGAAGAAATAGATGGAATGTCGTGGGTAGAAAAAACTAAGCTTGTGCAGAAAGACCCTGTAACTTGTGTTAGATACTTTGACCACCGTGTCCAAGAATTCATAAATACTGTACTAAAAAGCTCACATGAACCTCTTGGAAAAATTATTGACTATTTCTATAGAGTTGAATTTCAGAAGAGAGGATCTCCACATATACACATGTTAATGTGGATTGAAGGTGCACCCCAATACAAAAAGCATTCAGAGCAAACTGTTACAGAATTCATCGACAAATTTGTTTCTTTTAACAAAGATGAAAAAGAAGCACTAGTTGATTTACAGGTCCATAAACACTCAAAGTCATGTAGGAAAGAGGGAAAAGCTGTTTGTAGATTTGGATTTCCATTACCCCCCATGGAAAAAACTACTATTTTGGAACCAATGGTTGAGTTGTACAAAAATAAACATTACAAAGCCCTGTTTGAAAAAATCCAGAAAGAATTAGATGATGTGAAAAATTGTGATTTGGGTTTTGAAGACTTCTTACGTCTTTTAAACATAGATGAAGAGGAATATTTGAAAGCAATACAAAGTTCATTGAATAGTCCTAAGATTTTTTTGAAGAGAACAGTTAGGGAAGCTAGAGTAAAGGCATATATGAAACCAATTTTGAATGGTTGGGGTGGAAATCATGACTTACAATTTGTGCTGGATCCATATGCATGTGCTGTTTACATTGTGTCATATATCAGTAAAGCTCAAAGGGGAATGAGTATACTAATGCATGAAGCATGTAAAGAAGCAAGACAGGGAAATATGGATCTTAGACAACAAGTACGACACATCGGAAACAAATTTCTGAACAGTGTTGAAGTAAGTGCTCAAGAAGCTTGTTATTTACTTCTACAGCTACCCCTTACCAAATGCACTAGAGACGTTGTATTCATCAATACTTCGAAGCCAGCAGACAGAACGTTTCTCCTGAAATCTAAAGAAGCGTTAGAAAAACTTCCAGGTGATTCAACTGACATTGAATCAGACAATATTATAAAAAGACATTCAAAACGACCCAAAGCTTTGGAACATTGGTGTCTTGCAGACTATGTATCACAGTTAGACATTATATACAAAAACTGTGATGAACAGGTTGATAAGGGTCCCACTGTAAACAGCTCACATACAGAAGATGTTCATAAAGACCTAGGTGAGAATTTTGATACAAATGATGATGAAATGGAGGTAAACAAAATTACAGAAAATGATGACAATGAAATGACATCAGATCTCATACCTGGTGGTAAAATCGAGTTTAAGAATGGTGTTGTCATTTGCAAAAGAAAACGGAAGAAAATTTTAAGATATGTGAGGTTCTCAAAAAAGGTTGATGCTGAAAATTATTACAGAGAGCGTCTACTGCTATTCTTTCCGTGGAGAAATGAAGAAATTGATTTGAAAGGAGGCCATGAGACATACCAGGCAAGATATATATCGGTTCAAAATTTTGTTGACAACAAGGCAAATGAGTATGAAAGGAATGCTGATGAACTAGACCAAGCATGTGAGAAGGCCCAAAATGAAGACAACTTTGATGAAATTGCTCCAAGTAATCAGCAAGCAGAGGAAGGTGATGTTGAGATAGGTGCAAAGGACAGTGAGGAATTCATTTACTTTGATCCTGATAGACCTGACAATCAAAGACAGTATGATATTGCAGGAGATGTTGGACTATCTGTAGCGTCAGTTGACATCAGTATTCGCCAAAAGACAATGTCAGATGCAGTCTTTAGAGAACTTGTGAAATCTTTAAATGCTAAACAAAGAGAATTTTTTGTACATGTTCTTCAAACTGTCAAGGCAAAAAAGATCCACTTCATGTATTTCTAACTGGTGGTGCTGGCGTAGGAAAATCTGTAGTTGTGACTGCTCTTTTTGAAGCCTTGCAGCGCTACCTAACATCTGTTCCTGGAGATAATCCTGAAAATTGCAAAGTATTACTCTGTGCACCGACAGGTAAAGCTGCTTTTCACATCAACGGAATCACACTACATTCAGCATTTAGAATTCCTGCTAGTCAAGGCTACAATTGTACTCCATTAAGTAGTGACACGTTAAACAGTCTAAGAACAAAGTATAAAGATTTAGCTGTTGTTATGATCGATGAGGTGTCCATGGTTGGGAATAACATGTTAAGACTGATAAATGAAAGATTAAAACAAATAAAAGGCAGCATGTTACCTTTTGGAGGTATACATGTGTTATTCATTGGTGACCTTTTCCAGTTAAAACCTGTCATGGATGGATGGATCTTTGAAAACTTGAAAAGTAACTTTGGACCATTGGCTACAAATTTGTGGCAAGAGTTTGTTGAAATGCATGAATTGCAAGAAATTATGAGACAAAAGAATGACAAACAATTTGCAGAACTTTTGAACAGGTTAAGGGAAGGAAATCAAACAAAAGATGACACTGCACTGTTACAAAGTAGATTAATCAGTCAGGATGATGTAGATTATCCAAGAAATGAAGTTCATCTATTTAACACAAATGAATCTGTTAATGCTTTCAATTTTAAGAACTTTGAGACTGCTAACACAGAGAAATGCACAATTTCAGCTCTTGATCATGTCTTAAGTGATGACACACCAACAGTGAAAGACAAATTAGTATCACGACTACCGTCTGATTCAACACACACAGCCGGACTCAGTAAAACTGTGGGAATAGCTATTGGAATGATTTATGATTTGTGTGTTAATTTAGATGTAGATGATGGCTTGGTCAATGGATCTTCCTGTGTTGTCACCAAAGTTGAACGACGACAGAAAAACACTTCAAGACCAAGTATTGTATGGGTTGAATTCAACAACGCTGATACTGGTTCTGCTTGGCGTTCTAAATATCAACATTTGTATAATAGTACCATTAACTCCTCATGGACCCCAATATTTGACTGTAGACGAAATTTCGTTTATTTCAGAAAAACATTTGTAAGAGTCCAGATTCCATTAAGGCAAGCAACAGCAAAAACAGTTCACAAGTCACAAGGTGATACACTTAGTAAAGTTGTTATTGACATGACTGGGAAGCGTGTTTTCCCTCATGCCCATTATGTGGCAATCAGCAGATCTAAAACTTTACAAGGTCTATCTGTTTTAAACCTCAATGAAAGCAAGATATCTGTGTCTGAAAGTGTCACATCAGAAATGTCACGTCTTAGGGAAACCAGACAATTAAAATTATGCTATACACCTGTTTATGCAATCAACCACAGCCATTTTGTTTGTATGATGCACAATATTTGCTCCCTCAGAAGTCACTTACATGAACTGTTCCATGATCCTAATGCCAAGTCATCAGACATAATTGGTTTAGTAGAGACATGGCTAATGAAGACAGATTCAGACGAGTCATTGCAGCAAACTGGGTTCCAGATGTTTAGACAGGATGGTTTGCAAGTAGGAAATGTTCGTCCACACAGAGGGATAGTGGTCTATGTTAAAAATGGTGTACAGGTTTTAGATAGGTACTCAGTCATGAAGAAACATTTTGAAATGATGGTCTTGACAGTTTTGCTTTTTGGAAAAGAAACCCTGATTGCTACTCTTTATAGATCACCTGGAAGTTCTGTAACAGACTTCAAATCATTTTTACGGCAGAATCTGCTTGAAAGAAGTATGGGTAAAATGCTCATAATTCAAGGAGACATCAATGTTGATATACTTGAGAAAAATTCTACTTTCAGACAATTCATACAGGAGACATTTGGGTGTATACAAGTCGTGCATAAGCCAACATCTAGTTCAGGATCTTTAATTGATCATATCTACACAAACATGCCTTCTGTACGCAGTGATGTCATAAACTGTGTTTGGTCAGACCATGATCTTGTTTACGCTGCGTTTGAAAATGATATGTAACTTTTCAGTTTCACTGCACAAGACAAATTTAACATTTTAACAAAGTGTCTGCTGACAATACCAATGTATACAAACATTGGTCTTAAACTCTGGTATTTAAAACATGTTAATGAAGGTCCTTGTTAGTTTAATTCAATGACCTTCCAAAGAGTTTCAAGATTTTTTTTCATTCTGTGTGATTACTTATCCAAACAATATTTATAATTATTTATTTTGTATATTGACTTTTTTTTAACATATCATATATTTTGCCTGTAGATATTATTACTCATGCATTTGTTATATTTACAATGAAGATTAACTTAAGATCTACATCATACCATAATTATTCTAATAAACACCCATATTCTAATGAACGCCCATCCCCCAAATCTCGGCTAAAAATCTGCTTGTTTCCAGCAGAATCTCATGGAAAAGGGGTGATTCTGATAAACGCCCATCCCCTGATTCCAAATTAAAATAATGTAAGTCATGACCAAAGAACACTTCTAAAAACAATGAAAAAGAGGATGTTCAGCCCTAAATCTGTTGGCAACGAAGGAATTTCCTTGAAAATCATAGTTTGCAGTCTTTATAACAAAACTTTGCCAAATTCGACTTGCTCAACTTCGAGTCCATGAATTGACACTTGATTCTAAAATTTTGACAGACTAAGGAATACCTGTAAAAAACACCCACTCCCTAATTTTCTGTCGACCATGTTTATAATAAACGCCCGGGGTGTTTATTAGAATAATTACGGTAATTAAAATATAACCACATGTGTTTAAACTTCGTTTAACCCTGACTGACATGCCACTTGGTCTTTTATAAAACAGTATGATAGTAGTTAAATGTACTGTAATTTTCTGCATTTGTAATAATTATGGTTTAGATTTCTTGTGAAAAAATTACTGCTACACCAGATAAATGCTGCATACATTCAAAGGTTTTCATGCTGATACATCAATTACAACACTAAATCAGATATGAAATTATGTCTTTGTTGAAAAAAAAAATATTAAAAAGAGGTAATAGTAAATACTTGTACTGAAAAATGTCAGAAACCCATGAAACAGAGGACAATGGAAACATAGTTTAAAAGAGAAGATATGCATTTAAATGTTTAATTGTTTGTAATATACAAAGCTTTTGATCATAAATCTGTTAAAGCTTCAATAATTTAAGATCAACCTGGTTCTCAGAGGGCTAATACAAGTACCATAATGATTGAATGTTAAAAAAATCAATCCATAGCCTAGGAACAGTACATTTTATTTCATTTAAAAAAAGGCCAAAAATGTTACATTATTCCCCATGTACTCGGAGCACTTCTTTTAAATGACATATATGAGGGCCCATCAATAATTTCGCGAACTAATCTTATATCAGAAAAATAAGTTCGTAAACTTAGAAACAATACCAATTTGTTATAAAAGTATCATTCCTAATGGCCCTGTGCTCCACAAGGAGTGAAGAGGATAAGGTAAGAAAGTTTTTCCCTAAACCCTATCCCCCAATAGAGAAAATAATGACTGTTCGAGTTCAAAGGCTAATGCAGACAGTAAAACATGTTTTGAGAAAGGAGGATATGTTAGCACAGTGAATATTGGGGCAAAAGGAGAAAATGCTGCTAATTGGTATATTCCCTTTTGCCTCAATGTTTCTGAACATTTTCTATTAAGGATGTCAAAACAAGAACTTGTTTGGGAAAGGGTAAACTATCACACAAAGTTGAGGTACCTACACTTGTCATTTATATATGTAAGCCCAAAAGCCAGTGGAGCGATACAGGGCCATCATGGCCCTCTTGTTCTAATAACAATGAATTTGTTCTAAAAATAGACCATATTTACCGATATGTATTGACAAACCGTCTGTGTTGTTATAAAATCTCGTAACTACGGCTTTATCGAAGCCGTAGTTACGATATTTCATAACAGCACCGACGGAATACTATGATCGCGAAAAAACATCCCACTCTTTGGCCGAGTTCACCACCAGTGGTATTTGTTGTTGTGGATTTACAATAATGCCTAAAAACTTAACTACAGCATAATACAGATGTTCAATTGACTTTACTACCACTCCTTTTTATCCATTAACAAACAGTAACTAGGTTTGATGTGCCTAACATTGAGACAAAAGAAAAATGTTGATCTCTTCTTTTGCCTTAAAAGTTCCAAAGCTATATCGTACACACTCTCTCTGTTGCAGTAACTACTTTGTGGTATGCAGAATTTTTGAAATGGGAACAGTCTAAAATGTTGCCATAAGGTGATGTGATGTACCCAGGTATGAAAAGAAGGACAAATTAATTAGATCTATTTCACATTTAATGAGAATTTTCAGACTTACAGAAACACATAAATTCACAAGAATTAAAACTGGGCTGAAATATCTTCAACTCTTTACTGACAATTCGAGAATCTTGTGTGAGTTTAAGCTTGCATTATTTAACAAACCACTTTATGAAAGTATTTTTTCAAGGAAAGCCAATTAATAATGCTAGATAAAAGAAGAAAAATGCTGATAACCGGCGTTTTCTCTGTCTGCCTCTATATTTTCTCTGCATTATTGTATACAATGTCACATCTTTACCACACATCTTTACTCTAACAGTATCTGTTAAGTTGTCTGCAACAGCTTTCAAATATTAGAACAGCATGGCATTTGAGACATAGTTATTTGAAACAAATTTAAGCCTTTTCCAAACAATTATTTCTGACTTGAGACAAATCCAATAGTAATCTGTAATACAGGGTTTGCAAAAACTATTTTTAAAGTACCTTCCCGATCTTCGTTGCTTTGAACAAATGCACCTGGGGCCAGTTTCATCAAAACATATAGGACATATTTTTGACTTAAGGTTTACGAACTGAGAATGAAAACACCACTTTCTAGCCATAGGAAATGCATCAAATTACACACACTTCTAAATACACTTCACATATATTGATTCACCATGCCAGATTTCAAGATTATGCTTTAAGAAAAAAATAATTTACAAATATTATTTTACTCTATATTCATATGCAAGGGAGGTAATTTTGAACATTTTTGTCAAATATTTCCCTAAGTATGCATTAATTCAAAATTCTAAACCATACAAAATGCTTATGTTCGTATTTGGAATGGAAATGTAACACAGTTTAGGAATTACTGGCATTTTTTAAATTTCGCCTCTGGCTCTGCATTTCATTCTCAGTTCGTAAACCTTAACAATGTCTTACTACACGTTCAGAGGAAGAATCACATATCGCCAATCAACCAAAAGCTATGTAATGCGATTGTTGTTTTAAGCATTTTTTAAGTCATCGGTAGGTCAAAAATATGTCTTAAATATTTTGATGAAACAGGCCCCAGGATCTTGAAAAAGTCCCCTTATGGCATTTGAGAACAACATGGATCTAGATCAGCCTGTGCATATGCAGTCTGATCAAGATCCAATTTGTTCTATAATAGCTTGTTCATGACCTGTAGCAGCCATTTAAGAGCAGCATGCATCCGGATCCCCAGTCTTCACTTTGGCTCTGTCAAATCTAGAAGTCCCACATGTTTTTAGGGTCCTTTTTCAAAATCTCGGTTACATATGATTTCATACACATATAGACAAATTGATCCCATAGTAATTCAAATTGAAAACAACAATAACTAACCAAGATTTGAGCAACACAAATACCTCAAGTACATTTATTTTTCGGGTTTTAGACAGACAGCCGGACAACAGTATAACAATATGCACCCAATCTTTTCAATATCGGTGCATAAAATTGCTCTCTTGGGACTTAGAAGTACAATACAACAAATATTCCTTTCTGCAATCTTTTGGTAACATTCAAGTAAGCTTGCTAAGGTTACCCTTTCAGGGGTCTTCACAAAATGATACCTGGTTTAGACCAATGAAGCCATATAACTTTGTTGTTATGTAAAGTTGGTCAATCCTTTTTCAAATAACAAAATTTTAGATGAATTAATTTGAAAGAAAATAGCACCAAGAAAATGCAGATTAAAGAATTCAATGAAAATCGTTTTTTGGATGCATTAGAGTCCCAAGGATATTGGAGGAATAGGCAAAATTTAATGGTGATCCTCTTCAAAAGTGCCACAAATGACAAAAATGGAAGTTATCAAAGATAGAATATGTGTAAAATATGGCATAGAAATTATTGAGACAAAAGGAGAAACTGATGGTTATCAGCAGTTTCTTCTTTTGTCTCAATGTTTTCCCTAGCTATATCTAATAGGGACATCAAAACCAGGTCTTGTTTGGGAAAGGGTTAACCAAACCTTTTTCTAGTATTTAGGAGTAGTCAACACAAGTTCTTGTACAAGAAATGTTGACAGCCCATTTAGTAGTAGTTATAGTCTGCCTGTGGAGGTCTAGGTGGGCGTGGTTGTGAGGATGAGGGAGGGGCGGGGCCTCGTGGAGGGGGACCTGTACCCGGGCCACCTGGCGGCCATGGTCCACGAGGTCCTGCTCCATCAAAAAATCTGGGCGGAGGTCCCCCGGGTGGACCTCCCATCCTGGCCGGCGGGCCGCGTATCTGTCCTGCCGACATTGGCGGGGGTGGGCCATGTGGCATACCAGCTGGCATAGACTGGGACATCTGACCTGCGTGTAGAGGGTTAGGCATTGGTCCACCCGGCATGGATGGGTTAGAGTACATGGGGGGTATTCCAGGCGGGTGTTGATGGTGCATGCCTGGGGCCATGCTCCCTACAGGGTACTGACCAATCCCTGGTGGGGGGAATCCTGGCGGGGGCATCCCTCCTGATGGGGGCATTCCGTGAAAACCAGGACCTTGTTGTTTGTATTCGTCCTCTTGTATAGGTACACTGATCAGTGTCTTGATTCTGTTTCCAAGTACTGGAATACTTGACGGGTAGTTTTCTGATGGCACGGATGTCGCCAGTTGTGGCTGACCCATGGCTGACTGTGCAGCAGACAGAGGAGGCATACCCTGCATGGGAGCGCCGGGGAATGAGTGTGGCATCATTTGTTGATGTGATGACATGGCCGGGGGATGCTGTAGATGTGGCATCGGGCCCTGCTGATACGGTTCCTCCTGACTTGATCTCTGTGGCATGGCAGCTACACTAGCCGTCGCCTGTCTAACAGCTGCTGTAAATTGTTCTAGTAACTGTTGGGGGTTTGGTATAGTCTGGCTAGGCTGGGGTTGAGGGGCAGGTTTGGGGACAGCTGCCGTCGCTCTCTGTGTAGTTGAAGTTGGAGCTTTAGATGCCTGTTCGATCATCTCATGTTTCAAATGTCTGTGACCGATGTGCGCGTTCAAGTCTCTCTGTGATAGATATGTACGACGACATCCATTCACACCATGTTTAGATCCTCCATATGTACACAGAAACACGGTGCCTAGTGCCGACTGCTCTATTCTCTGTACTGGATCGCCACACCTGGAAAGTTATACATGAATTTGTTGGTAATTTATGACATCTTCTCAGAGGGCAAAGATTTAACCCATTACCACGCAGTGACTCCTTTGACTCCCCACAAGATAATGACTTAGAAAACATAGATCTAGTGGAAAATGAAGAAATTGCTTGTGACAAGCAACTTCTTCATTTCCCACAATGTATTCTACCAAAAAAGACCAAAAGATTTTGAATTTCCTAAACATGAAATTGTCGTCTGAAACATCTTTGAATTTGGACCAGTCCAAAATTTGTTGTCTGGTAATGGGTTAAACCCTTCTCAAACGACAAAGTTTCTAGGTGATCCAATTCAGTCTGCTGCAGACTACAAAAGTCGAAACTGCAAGAAGTTGCCACTTCCTAGCCACTTATTTTTCTGATCTATTTCAAAATGCTGTGTTAGGTTCTGTGGTAATCTATTACAGTCTGTTTTGCATTTATGCATTGATACTTGCAAGTTGTAAGTAACATCAAACATAGCAATATGATTATGTGAAAAGCTTCTTTAACAATTTCGAAGGTCAATTTGTTTCACTGCATTTCAGCAAATAACAGCCCATTATAATGAATTTTTTTAATATAGAATTGTGGAATTTGTGGTTTATCAGGGGTTTATAGACAACTTAATCTAGCTCTTTTAAACTTTTGACCTAACATAGTGACCTTGGCCTTCAGACATTTTAATTCCATATCTTCGATGCATAAACAAGAGCCGTCAGAGACGGACAATGCTCCCCGAATAAGGCATTGTCACAATAAATGTATGCCATGCAGAGTTTAACATACAACTAGCAAATGTTAAGCCGCCTTTTTGCATGACATAATTTTTATAACCAAATTTCACATAGTTTATTGTCAAGGGCATCTGATTTACTACTCAAATATGAAATTTCATCAAATTCTGACCATTAGACTAGGAGAAATTAGAGAAAAACTATTTTTTGCCTCAAGTCCCCTTTTCCCATGACAAGGCCTCAAATCCAAAAACCGGGAAAAGGGCATCGGCATTATGTTATAGGGAGTTCACATGGTACGTTTCAATTGATTTGGCCCAAGGGTCATGGAGAAATCACTTCGGACGGACGGAATGACGGACGGACAGACAAAGCGGCGACTATATGCTCTCCCTTCGGGGAGCATAAAAAGTAAGCCTACAGGGATCTGTAAAAAGCACACAATATAAGAGACCAACATAATCCAGATCAGCATGTGCATATGCACAGTCGGATCAAGATCCATGCTGTTCTCTTGCAAATTCATTTCTCAAAGGCACTTTTTGATACCAGTGGATCCTATTAAAGACTGCATGTATACTCAAGACTGTTATGAATTCTGGCTGTTGTTGAATACCATCAGGGCTCACTTTCAGATCCCAACTTATGTAATATATATAACTGACCTTGGACATTTCTTCTCCGTCTTCTTGGCACAGGTAAAACAGAACACATGTTTACACTGGATCTGTAACACAAGAGTCATGACTGAGAAATTGAACAGACATAAGTCACTAAAAGGTTGTTACAAGTAATCTAACAATCATTGAATCCTTATGAAACTTTAATATACATCTGTGCTTGAAAGAGAGTCTACCTATAAAGTTTGAATGGAATCTGTCCGGTGGTTTTAGAGAAATATAGCAGACAAACACGCTACAGATCATGAAGCCATCAATGGATTGATAGATTGATTCCTGCATACTCACAGCTGGACTTGGGTAATATGGTTGATTGATTTGAGTTGAATGCCTCTTTCAATTGCTATGACCATATAGCGGTAGCTGGAGCACCTTAAACAGGGATTCCTGTTGTTTCTCACACCAGTACTACCACAGTCCTATCACATCATCATCCCAGCAGCTTTCCCACATAAGTTAACCATTTTTCACCCATTGGTGGAAGACAAATGTAAGTAAGGATGTTAGGGATATGTAAATATGTATATGTGACCCGTCACGCTAAAAGGGACCTTATAACAAGAGGACCCTGAGGGCCCTAAATCGCTCACCTGAGTTATGTTTTAATAATGCCAAATAACTTTGCATATGTTACGCATTGTTGTCCCAGGGAAGAATTTGGCCATGTAGTTTCAGAGGACATGCTGTTTACAGAAATTGATCAGCTTTTATGACATTTCCCATTTTCTGATGCCACCGCAATCAGAGTTTTTCATAGATTTCTATTCTTTTAGCAATTTTTATAAGGGACCACCCAATGAACAATACTGTCAAGTTTGGTTGATTTTGACCAAGAAGTTAAGGAGGAGATGTCGTTAAAAGAAGTTGTTGAGCTTTTGTGAAAATTCCCATTTTCCGATGCCACGGCAACCATAGTTTTCCATTGATTTCAATTCTTTAAGCAATTTTTATAAGGGACCACCCAAGGAACATCTCTGCCAAGTTTGGTTGATTTTAACCCAGAATTTAAGGAGATGTCGTTTAAAGAAATTGTTGAGCTTTGTTGAATTTACCATTTTCCGATGCCACGGCAACCAGAGTTTTTCATGGATTTCAATTATTTTAGCAATTTCTATAAGGGACCACCTAAGGAACATTTCTGCCAAGTTTGGTTGATTTTAATCGAGAAGTTAAGGAGAAGATGTCGTTTAAAGAAATAGTTGAATTTTTGTGAAATTTCCCATTTTCTGATGCCATGGCAACCAGAGTTTTTCATGGATTTCAATTCTTTTAGCAATTTTATAAGGGACTACCCAAGGAACATTTCTGCCAAGTTTGGTTGATTTTGACCCAGAAGATAAGGAGGAGATGTCGTTTAAAGAAATTGTTGAGCTTTTGTGAAATTTCCCATTTTCTGATGCCACAGCAACCAGAGTTTTTCATGGATTTCAATTCTTTAAGCACTTTTTATAAGGGACTACTGAAGGAACATTTCTGCCAAGTTTGGTTGATTTTGACCCAGAAGTTAAGGAGGAGATGTCGTTTAAAGAAATTTTTGAGCTTTTGTGAAATTTCCCATTTTCTGATGCCACGGCAACCAGAGTTTTTCATGGATTTCAATTATTTTAGCAATTTTTATAAGGGACCACCCAAGGAACATTTCTGCCAAGTTTAGTTGATTTTGACCCAGTAGTTTAGGAGGATATGTCGTTTAAAGAAATTGTTGAGCTTTTGTGAAATTTCCCATTTTCCGATGCCACGGCAACCAGAGTTTTTCATGGATTCCAATTCTTTTAGCAATTTTTATAAGGGACCACCCAAGGAACATTTCTGCCAAGTTTGGTTGATTTTGACCCTGTAGTTTAGGAGGAGATGTCGTTTAAAGAAATTGTTGAGCTTTTGTGAAATTTCCCATTTTCCGATGCCACGGCAACCAAAGTTTTTCATGGATTTCAATTATTTTAGCAATTTTTATAAGGGACCACCCAAGGAACATTTCTGCCAAGTTTGGATGATTTTGACCCAGAAGATAAGGAGGAGATGTCGTTTAAAGAAATTGTTGAGCTTTTGTGAAATTTCCAATTTTCTGATGCCACGGCAACCAGAGTTTTTCATGGATTCCAATTCTTTTAGCAATTTTTATAAGGGACCACCCAAGGAACATTTCTGCCAAGTTTGGTTGATTTTGACCCAGTAGTTTAGGAGGAGATGTCGTTTAAAGAAATTGTTGAGCTTTTGTGAAATTTCCCATTTTCCGATGCCACAGCAACCAGAGTTTTTCGTGGATTTCAATTATTTTAGCAATTTTTATAAGGGACCACCCAAGGAACATTTCTGCCAAGTTTGGTTGATTTTGACACAGTAGTTTAGGAGGAGATGTCGTTTAAAGAAATTGTTGAGCTTTTGTGAAATTTCCCATTTTCCGATGCCACGGCAACCAGAGTTTTTCATGGATTTCAATTATTTTAGCAATTTTCATAAGGGACCACCCAAGGAACATTTCTGCCAAGTTTGGTTGATTTTGACCCAGTAGTTTAGGAGAAGATGTCGTTTAAAGAAATTGTTGATGCCGTGACGGACAGACGGACAGACAGACAGACGGACAGACGGACGCTGGACATTGATAGATCACAATACCTCACCTTGAGCACTTCCTGCTCAGGTGAGCTAAAAAGTGTGAAAAAAATTGACCCTAGTCAGTCTGTGCAGTCCGCGCAGCCAGACTTAGGTTGATACTTTTCACTTGTATGTAATTTTCTAAATCTGGAAAGTGTTCCCTATCTTAATACATGTTTATTTTTCGCATACAGTATCTGGTTGACATGTGCTGTGCCTGACAAAAAGTTTGTATAAATTTGAATTTTTGGAGTTCAGATAAGGTCCGTTTTAGCGTGACGGGTCACATATTCATGACAAAAGACCTATACTACTTACCATTCGTCCATAGATAAGGATAGGCAGAGAACACTTTTCACAGCAATGAATGAGAGGATCTACCACTTTTTCTCCAATCAGGTTGACCTGGAATAGAAGAGAGATACAGACAGTCCTGACTTGGAAAAGGCTTTCAGAAACATGTACTCATATTTTGTTTGATGATCATGTGTTTCGAAAATTCAAATAACTGCAAATGGAATAAGGTGGCTTATTATGTATTATCATTCTCTCATTTCTAAACATTTCCTTCCCTAGACTGGTAACAAAATCCGTCAGACCGAAGGATCAAATCAGTAAGACCTGTAAGACTGTCAGACAGTCGGACTGACAGAGTGCTGAAAACCATCAGTCCGACTGAAAAATTGTCAGACATGTCTGACGGACTGACGAATTTCGGGAAGACTGTATTAAGACACAGTTAATGACACCAAAATATCCCTTTTTAATATCTTGATGGATGGGGCGATTTAAAGTTGCAGAAGATAATTTCAAGTGAATGAAATGTTACTGGTCTTTCTGTTTGGAATGAATTGGGAGATGAAGAAATTGCTTGTCACAAGCAGTTTCTTCATATTCAACAATGTATTCTAAAGCATAGAGCTCTCTTGAATGAAGGGCATACAAAAGCGTCCATGTGAAAGAACAGGATAAGCCGTTACGTAACTACCTTATGGTCCCAGTGTAACTTTTTGTTATGGTGTAAAGGTTCTCCAGTCTCTAGAGTTTTGAATATCGGGGTTTCCACCACATCCTCTTCTGTAAAACATATATTTAGAGATGGGATCTGGACAAGGGGCTATTTTCTCTTTCCCAAACAAGACCTGGCATCTCTAAGAGAAGAGGCTCCTTAGATTTTCGAGGCAAAAGAAGAAATTCAAGATAATAATCATTTTCTTCTTTTGCCTCAATATTTTCTTGGCTATATTACAATCTTACATTTTAAATTCATCAATACCCATTTTGTCATCGAACTGCAGCAGCTATAAAATTGGACCACCTTACAATTTTGTTGTTTGGGAGAAGGTCAAAGCATTGCCATGATTGAAGACATTACATTATCATACATTACACACAGCATCCTCTTCTCTTAACTCTTTCACAAACAAGACAGTGTTTTGACAATGTTAAGGATATTATAGACTTGGGAAAATATTGAGAATAAAAAAGACAAGAGGGCCATGATGGCCCTAGATCGCTCACCTGAAATTTCTTGCCTTGTTGAAATAAACATTTTGACCTGTATAGCAGCAAATTAAGAATTTTGCAATAAAGCCCCTTTTCAAAAGTGTTTGCTCTTTTACCCTTTTTCTGATGCCACTGCACTAAGAGCTTTGATATTAATCAAATTCTTATAACAACTTTGAAAGCCCTTCACCCAAAGATCATTCATGTGAATATTGGCCCACTACATGTAGTAAGCCAGAAGATTTTTAAAAGATTTGGCTATTTTCCCCTTTTCTCATGCCGCTGAAGTCAAAGGCTTTGATGGAATCAAAGTCTCTCAAAAACTTTGAAAGCCCTTCACCAAAGGATCATTCATGGGAAGTTTCAAGAATATTGGCCAACTAGTTGAAGGCAGAAGATTTTTACAAGATTTGGCTATTTTCCCCTTTTCTCATGCCGCGGCAGCCAGAGTTTTTGATGGAATCAAATTCTTTTAACAACTTTGAAAGCCCTTCACCCAAGGATCATTCATGTGAAGTTTCCAGAATATTGGCTTGCTATTTAGGCAGAAGAAGAATTTTAAAATATTTGGCTATTTTCCCCTTTTCTCATGCCGCGGCAGCCAGAGTCTTTCATGGAATGAAATTCTTTTAACAACTTTGAAAGCCCTACACTCAAGGATCATTCATGTGAAATTTCAAGAATATTGGCTGACTGGTTAGGCAGAAGAAGATTTTTAAAAGATTTGGCTATTTTCCGTTTTTCTCATGCCGCGGCAGTCAGAGTCTTTGATGGAATCAAATTCTTTTAACAACTTTGAAAGCCCATCACTCAAGGATCATTCATGTGAAGTTTCAAGAATATTGGCCCACTGGTTTGGCAGAAGAAGATTTTTAAAAAAGTTGGCTATTTTCCCCTTTTCTCATGCCGCGGCAGCCAGAGTCTTTGATGGAATCAAATTCTTTTAACAACTTTGAAAGCCCTTCACCCAAGGATCATTCCTGCCAAGTTTCAAGAAAATTGGTCAACTGGTTTGGGAGAAGAAGATCTTTAAAGAAATTGTGGACGGACGGACGGCCGGCCGGCCGGACGACGGACAACGACAGATCACAATACCTCACCTTGAGCACTTTGTGCTCAGGTGAGCTAAAAATGCTGCTGACAAGCTTTTTCTCTTTTTGCCTCCGCCAACTCAATGTTTTCTTTGCTACACTTTACACAAATCTTATCTTTGTTAACATCCATAATGACCATTTCGTGTTTGCAGCAACTTTTCAAGTGGAACAGTCCAAATTTCCATTAGCATAATTTTTAGCATGTCTATTTTCAGTCACAGATAATGCCAACGGCAACTTCAAAATGCTTCTTTGGTCTTTCTTGAAAGAAAATATTGTGGGAAATGAAGAAATTGCTTGTCATAAGCTATTATGAAATGGGTTAACTCTTTCCCAAACGACAAAATTTTAGGGTGATCCACTTCAAAAACTGCTACAAATGACAAAATGGATGTTATCAAAGATAGGATTTGTGTAAAATATCATTCATGGCACAGAAAATATTGAGACAAAAGGAGAAACTGCTGGTTATCAGCATTTTCTTCTTTTGTCTCAATGTTTTCCAAAGCCAGATCTACAAAGGACGTCAAAACCAGGTCTTTTATCGGAAAGGGTTAATACCTGAAGGGTACTGGTCTTCATCTTTCTTGTTTGACTTTCCAGACTTCCTGGGTCGTCCTCTAGTCCCCGAGGTTGAGGTTTTCTCCGACTTCAGTTTCAGTGTGATATTCTTCCGTGTTGCCCGAGGGCTGTTTGACGTCTGTGAGTTCTCTGATTCTAATTCAACGTCTGGAAAAATAATCAATCATAAATGTATTCCTTATTCCTTGAATTAATGACTAGATTTCAAACTGGTCAAGATTGAAAGGATTATCAGTCAATTAAATTGAGTCAGAGTGTATGAGTATTATTTGAAGACAAAAACATGGAAAATAATGAAAGTATTGAGAGAAAGGGAAAATATACCTTTCCCAAACAAGACCTAGAGGCAAAAGAAGAAACTGCTGATAACCAGCTGTGCAGTTTCTCCTTTTTTTTCAATATTTTTTGTGTTATTTTAAACACAAATTCTATCTTTCTCAACATCTCTTTTGCCGTCATCAGCAGTTTTCCAGTTGGATCAGTAGGATCATCCAAAAAATTTGCCGTTTGGGAAAAAGTTAATCAGCATTTATACCTTGTCTCACAATGCTTTGTAAACTTTGGTCACTAGACACCAAAGGATTTCAATGTTATTTAAATGGTGGCCAAAGGGGTCCATAGAAATACCAAAACACACGAAACATGCAGCAATCAATTACCCAAATGCACTTAAGATATTGGTTTTTCCAATAATTCTCATTGTAAATAGGCTAGTTTAGATTCTCTATAATTATGCATGCATGCAAAAGATATGCGTTTCAGTTTTTATGAAGATATGAAATTGACATAGCTGCAGACGAGATGAAAATACCGTTACCATAAAATAAAATGAAAGAATAAAATAAAGATTAAGAAAAATAAGCACATTGTTACATCATTTTCTCTGCATACAACAAAATTGACTTTGAAAGTATTTGGAAATTGTAGGCTAGCACAGAAAATACTGAGTTCTGAAAATAATGTGTTAGATCTAAAAGCGTCATTTATAATCCAATGATAATAGATCTAGGACAGTCTTTCCGAAACTCGTCAGACCGACGGACATGTCTGGTAAAAACTGACTCAGTCTGGTATGGATTTGTAGTTCACAGAACCGATTGTCCAGAAAAATATTTTAAGGCAGTGATTGGAACTTTGCAAAATGTGACTTTCAATTACAACATGTAAACTGCGTTTTCAAACACTTGAATAAAGGGCCTAGCTTAGAACAATTAGATTGTGAAGATAGTTACAAATTCCATATAAAATCATCAAAAAACTTGAGAAAATTGTCATTTTGCTTCAAGATCAGATGTTAATTTTGTCATTTATGAAAATTTTCGGTCTTGTAAAAAAAAAAAAGTGCCCTGGTAAATAATTTTTTTACCTGACCTAGTGATTCAGCTGGACAAAATTACTGTCCGGCCATCAACTTCAGTCGGACATTTTTGATATCTTCACGTTCAGGACAAAATTGATAAACAAAAAGTAACATGTTTTTCACTGTAAAGTCGTGAATTGTAAAACATATGTATTAAAAGCTCAGACAAATTGGCAAGCACTAACCCTTAACCACAGAATACCCACTTTTCATGTAAAAACATGGCAGCCATTCTAATTGCAATGAAGACGATACAGTATTAATGGCCTGACGTATGGTAGTTTTGATGGTCCTAATTTAATTTTACAAAAACCTTTAACACAGCTTTTGGGTTGTTTTCTATATACAAATTGATTGTTCGCAAATTGTGTACCCTAAAAACAGTTTTTTTAGACGGTTGAAAGCAAAGTAAAATCAAGGGAAGTTACTCCTACAACCTTACGATAAACCAATCAAAACACACTTTTCAAAGAAAGCAACAAATAAAAAGTGTGACTGTGCTTCAAACTTTAATTGTTTTTATGTGTAAAAAATTAGTAACCAGTCTAGCGAGGATGTTCTGTCCAATCAACAAACGTTTTTGAATAGATAACTACGGTGCGACTATAGAATTGAACTCGGACAAAATGTCCGACGAAGTCAACTCAGTTTCGGACATACTGATTTTTTTCCGGACTATGTCCGTGGGCCGACGCCAAAATGAATCACTGTGACCGAATGTCCAGTAAACATTCTTCAACTTTCGGAAAGACTGCTAGGCATTTTCCAAAGCATTTTTTTTTTCAAATGCATTAGAGTAAAATGTGTTTCGGTGTTCACCTAAAATCGATATCCCACATGTGCTTTTCAGTAATTAGTTTGCGGTCTGTTTACCTACAGGATTGAAAAAATTGATAACTTAATTGTGTTTCGATAATTACTGTGCATTTCAGAGTTTCATGCTTTTCGGTATTTCATTGGACCGATCGCCAAATGTTGCCTGATGAGATAATATCGTATTGTCCGCTCAGGGAATCTCCTCACCAACCTGTTACCTGAAATTGTCAAAAGGGAAGTTTGGATTGAATGGAAGTTTACATCCTAATCAACAGCTGAGGTCACATGGAGATGTGACATAGGTTTAAATTCAATTATTCTCATTCTAAAGACTGCAGTGGCAGGGGATTGTGATCCAATTGTTACAAGTCCTAAGCGTTTAAACTGCACCTAATCCGCCACGCACATGAAGTTTGGGCAAAATGAATATACACAAAGATTGGTAGACCCCCGGCATGCGCGGATCCAGAGGGGGGGTCAGGGGGTCGTGACCCCCCCTGGAATTTGGCGAAAAAAAGTGTTATCAAAATGATTACTGGTTATGTCCCAAATAAGCTGCGGCATTCGCCCCTGTGTGTCATGACAAACTGTTGTTATATTTAGGCCTTTATGGTATGACACATATCTGCATGCACGGATCCAGAGGGGAGCCCCCCCCCTTGGAATTTGGCGAAAAAAGGGGTTAATGATCGGATAACCCCCCGGGGAAAAATACCTGGATCTGCGCTTGCCCAGAGCAGTAGACATACTCGCTATATCACTAAAGCATGCCAGACAATCAGCCGTGTGTCTATCCAAACGTCAATATACATTATACTCACCAGTCGGCAGTCGCCTAATCGGATGGAGAAAAAAAACACGCGAAAACTAATGACAATAAACAATAACGGGATGAATATGAACATCTCTATGAATAGATGGACACAGCAGTGTTTTCAAAAATCTTATAAATAAAAATCCTATGTTGACACAAAAGAGAATCAAAAATTTAATGTAAATTTGACAACTTTAGAAAAAATTCTCACCTTGGCTTCCTTCCATCTTGAATTTACGAGGTCACTCGGCTGAATCCGTGTGCTCGAGAACACCCGAGGAGAGGAGCTCGGGTTTTCTCGGCACACGGAAGCGGCCGAGCAGTGACGAATGCTCTTGCAAGATTCAGCGTCCGGTGAGTAAGATTGATTTCTACTTTTGCTTTCGATTATTTGAAAGAATAAAGTAAATATATCTCCCGTATGAAAACAAATTAATTATTTTGTTGTGAGAAATGAAGATGACTTGTTCTCTCTACCTAAACATTCAACAATTTTGTTATTTGAGAACTTTCTTCGTCCTAATTGATGTTCGCGCTTTTTATCGTGCGACTAAAACTTTCAATTATTCAAGAAATTACTGTGATCCAGAATTAGACAACAATTTGTCATAATGATATTAAAAGAAGCTAATATTTGTCACAATTTAGAATCATCTTGATGCATAAGAGAAAGCCTTAAACCGATAAATTTTATTCGTCACCAGTTATTTTCGTACTCATGAGTGAAGTGATAAATTTGCTTTATTTTTTCAGATTTAAAGTCAGTACATTTTGGCCAACTGAAAAGAGAAGAATGGATATAGCCCAACTGAGCGATGCAGAACTTAGAGCAAAGCTGATAGAGTATGGTGTTAATGCAGGGCCAATAGGAGGTGAGCTATTAGACTGATATTACAAACGGTTGACTTCTGTATTCATTTATTTCTCTTGAGAATAACAGGGCAACAGAAAAGTGGGGGTGAAGACATTCTGACATTGTTATTTCAATTCCAAATCCTATTTTGTGGGTACTCATTTTGAGTACTCACAACATAGGGTTTGATGAACAATAACAAAATTATTGCAGTTTGATGAGTCATCAGTCACTCTTATCTGGAACTCTTGAATAAAAAGAGTGACTGTGATAATGTTAATTGTAAATGTTCAAAGTCATTTAAGTGATATAAATTGCAAGGATAAGATACCTCTAATAGAAAGGCAAATGATGAAATTTCTACCTTATAATCAGAATTTTCTCCCTTTTCTTCAAGGATTTATTGTTTGGAATTGTAAACTTCAGTATAATAATTGTTTTGCATGCCATTTAGTTTGTCATTTGCACCAGCTTTCAATTGCCCTTATTGGCTTTGATAAAATTTATTTCTTGTAGAACCCTTAAGGGTTTTGCAAGACCTGGTTTTGATGTACCTATAAGTGTATTAGAAAATGGAAAATATTTAGACAAAGAAGGAAATGCTGTAGCCTGATAATCATCATTTGCTCCTTTTATCTTGATATTTTCTTGGCTTTATTACAAGTACACAAATCCTTATTTATCAACATCAACATCATTTTGCCATCAGAAAAGCCTAAATGTACCAGACTGTCACATCCTTTTTCTTGTATAATAATTTATACAGCTACAACCAGACTGTTTTATGAGAAGAAGCTTGGTAAACTGATTGACTCCGGTGGCATGCCACAGAAAGAAGATACTGAAGAGGAAGGTACTACCATAACCTTTTCCCAACAAGACTTGGTTTTGGTGTCCCTGTTAAAAAGGCTTGTGAAAACATGGAGACAAAAGAAGCAAATGCTGATAATCAACATTTACTCCTTTTGCCTTAATATTTTCTGGACCAAATTGTACACAAATAACTTGTCCACCAGTCTTCATTTTGTTTGCAGAAGCTTTCAAGTTGGACCGCCCTAGAATTTTGTTGATTGGGAAAGGATTTATTAAACTTAATTTACTACACCCTTAAGCCTTTTATGCCTCCTTAATATTGAAAGATCATGGGCAACACATAATACCCATCATCAAGTTTGTGGGTACGATATTGCAGCTAATTGTTTTACCATTCTTTGTCCGACTCTGCCTGTCCTTTTGTCTGTCTGTCCAAAAACTTGGTTGCCAAGTGTCTGTCCAAGTGAACTTGGTTGCCTTTTCCATTGTACACTATGTACAGACTGTAAAATTTCACCTGAACCTCAGAACCTGACTGATATGCAATGAATAATTGTAATTGTAACACAAAATAATGAATACTCACCTGCCATAGTACACTGTCAAGCAGAGTTTATAGCTTTTGTAAGCATTGTGACTTTGTATTCTGCATGTGCTCCTCATGTCAATATACATACTTATGATAGCTTCAAAGATATATTTAGTAAACCACTGAAGCTTGTAAGTACTTTGGACAGGTTCATGTGAAAAAAATTCTATTGTGCAATATCTTTCTTATAATTGCGTCAATTTTCAAACAGTTTGTTACACGTACCCCATCTTACTGAGCTCTTTCTTCTGATATATTACTTACTTGAAACCTTTGTGTACTTTTTGCAAAAAATGATCCCAACCAACCTTATATAATTCCAAAACAAACCACTCTAAATAATTTTCTGTTTTTAAGAAGATGAAGAAGATGAAGAGGAGGTGGAAGACGAAGAAGTACAGATAAATTACAGGTATTAACCCATTACCAGATGGCAAAATTTGGACAGTTCAATTTCACAAGGTGTTGCCGACAACATTTTCAAGTTGATGAAATTTTTAAAATCATTCCTTTTTTGGTTAGAAAACCTTGTGGAAAATGAAGAAATTGCTTGTAACAAGCAATTTCTTCATTTTCCACAATGTTTTCCAAAGCATTTATCTTGAAGGGCATCAATGTGTGATAATGGGTTAAGTTTTTGTGTCAAGGCATTTTTAGGCTAAAGGCAATGCAATGCCCAAACAACAATGCAGGATGAAATTGCAACATTTCATTTAGACTTTGGCAGAACTTGCTGCAGAAGTAGTTTGTCTGTTTTTAAAAATACAAAATAACAATTCTCTGTAAAAGCTTGATAAAGAGTTATAGTTACAATAATCAATAACTCTAATGGCCTCTTTGCCCAGAACCTATGGTATTAAGATAACATTTTTATGCCCCTGTATCCAAAGATCGGGGGCATATTGTTTTACTCGTGTCCGTCTGTCTGTCCGCCTGTCTGTCTGTCCTAAAACTTAACATTTGCCTTTTCTCCAAAGATATTTGACATACAAAGTTCAAATTTGGTATGCAACTTCCTTTCAATGAAATCTACCTGTTCCATGCAATGGCCATTTCGGGGGCATTTGTGCTTCACCAACACATCTTGTTTCTTATTGTTTTTGCTTTTTATGCTCCCCGAAAAAAATTCGGGGGAGCATATAGTCACCACTCTGTCTGTCCGTCCGTGTGTCTGTCCGTCCACAGCCAGATCTCAGCAACCCTTGGACCAAATTCAATGAAACTTCACGTGTGAACTCCCTGGGATAATCCCTAGGAAATTGTTTCTCTGTTTCTTAATTTGAGACTGCGTCATGGAAAAAGGGGCCTTAGTGTAAAAATTAGTTTTTCTCGAATTTCTCTTCTGTCATCTAATGGGCAGAATTTAATGAAATTTTGTACTTATGTGATAAATAGGATGTTTTAGACCATATTATATAAATAATATGTGTACAAAAAATCTGTCATGGGAAAAGGGGGCTTAATGTATGATAGTTTTTATTTTGTGACAAACACTTATTCGGGGAGCATAATCCATCTAAGACGGCTCTTGTTATTTGATGTATCTGTGTAGTGTTTACAAAATCTATTAATGTTTTTCATCCAATTTATTTTGTGTCCAAAGGAGTCGACCAGTCTTCATATAAATAATGCATCCTAAGTTGATTATCATGCATATACAGACTTTTTGACACCATGAATGGAAACTCTTGCTATATTGTTTGAGATAATATAATATATTATTGTCAACATTGTAGAACTGCACCAAGAACATATGCCTCTCCTGCTGCCACAACCCCAGTACAGAGGAAACATGAACCAGTGAATGTATCACAGAGTTATACACCCATCACTAAAGCTAGACAGGCCACAGTCAATACTCCGTATGTACACAATTTGTTATTAATACAGAGCAACAGATTAACCCATTCCCAAATGGTAGAAAAATAGACAGTTCCAATTTGCTGCTGCAGACTACAAAATGATTGTCAACATAGATAAAAATTTGTGTACATTATAGCATGGAAAATATTGAGGCGAAAGGGGTAAAATGCTGATTAACAGCAATTTCTTCTTTTGCGGGGATCCGTGACTTTGGAAGAACAACGTTCCCTTGGCATTCTTTTTTATTCCATCAGAATGAACTCTGCTGGACCCAGTTGGTAAACAAGGCAGCAAGACTCAATTTTTGAAGAGAAAATCAAGGTAGGAGGGATCTTTTGCCTGTAAAGAGGGCCCCCTGACTGTCACAGATTGTAGGGATTCCTGCTTGATCCCTGCTAAAAACGGTAAGTGTCTAACCCTGTGTTTCGTCTATTTTTTCAGTCAGCCTGGTACCCGACCCACAACTGCCTCATCACAAAGACTGGGAGCCAGTAAACCAACAAAAACATCTGGAGGTGGTGGATCTGGAATAGCCATGTGGATCAAGCTGTTATTTATTGTTGTTGTTGTTCTGTTGATTTAATCCTCTCCCAAACAAGACATGGTTTTGATGTCCCTAACAGAAAAGGGTTGGGAAAATATTGAGGTAAAAGAAGAAAATACTGGTAATCAGCATTTTCTCCTTTTGCTTCAATATTTTCTGTACTACAATGTATACATATTCCCAATTTATTTGCTTCAATTTTGTCGTTTATTAACAATGAAGGAAATTAAGTTTAAATAAGACATACAAGAATTCCTTTGACTCATGTTTTCTTTATTTTCAGTCAGCCTGGTACCCGACCCACAACCGCCTCATCACAGAGACAGGGAGCCAGTAAACTAACAAAAAACATCCGGAAGTGGATCTGGGATAGCCCTGTGGATCAAGCTATTATTTATTGTAGTTGTTGTCCTTCTAATGTACCTTATTTTTATAAACACTGAAGGAAAATAAGAATAAATAAGAGACATACAAGAATGCCTTTGACTCTTGTTTCCTCTATTTTTCAGTCAGCCTGGTACCCGACCCACAACTGCCTCATCACAAAGACCGGGAGCCAGTAAACCAACAAAAACATCCGGAAGTGGATCTGGGATAGCCATGTGGATCAAGCTGTTATTTATTGTTGTTGTTGTTCTCTTAATGTACCTTGTTATCATAAACATGAATCAGTCTGCGCAGAGTAAAATACCCATCACACACGAGGAGGTCTGAGATCATTGTAAGCAGTCAGAGCAACAGACACGAGGGGATAAAAGCATTCTTAAATTGTTTTATCATATCCAAAAACTATGCTGTGGTACTCATTTGAATTGTCTGGTTGAGAGGATTCAAATGAGTATCCACAACATAGTG
Organism: Fragum sueziense; assembly: GCA_963680895.1. NCBI lineage: Eukaryota > Metazoa > Mollusca > Bivalvia > Cardiida > Cardiidae > Fragum > Fragum sueziense. Next base: position 29,374,770 of record OY804597.1, read on the forward strand.
TCTGCATATGAAATTACAGAAAACATAGTGTGGGATGAACAAGTAATGAAATATAGCAATTAAGAAAAGCTATTATCCGCTCTTCTTTGTAGCTCTGTGTAAGAGGTCTTAAGATTGTGAGATGCCATCCAAAGCATTTCTTGCTACTAATTTAATCTCTTATGTGCTTATTGATATTATGTTACATTGTATTTGGACAATTTAATTGAGTTTTGACAACCTTTCTAGGACAAGATAGACTCTATATCTGTCAATCTATTAAAATTTGATGTTTACTTTTTCATAGTGGATAATCACATGATACAACAATTTCAGAAAATATTCAATAACTCTGTAAAATGGGACATATTTGAATTCGATTTGAAGCAGAGAAGGTAGACAGACATCGCGCATTAGATGGACTTGGCGAGGTGCTGAAAAATCATCTGATAAAAAGGTTATTGAAGATCAACCAAAATTTTGGTTGATCTTCAATAACTTTTTTATCAGTTGATATTTCAAAATTCCACTACATCCAGCTTATTCTTGACATTTTCCTACCTTCTCTGCTTCAAATCGTACTCAAATTGGTCAAGTATTAACAAATTTATTGACATGTCACATGATTAACCACCATGTTTTTAGTCACATCTGACAGGCATCCATTAGGGGTCATCTTTAATGACCTTTTCTTCAGACTAATCAAATATGCACGTACAAGATTCTGAAGGTGATTGAAACCGAAAGCTAGATCATGAGAATATCACATTTCAGTGCAGACTTGCATGTTTGTCTTTGAAAGCCATATATAACAAGAGATTAGATTAGTTACTTTTCAAGCATTATTTGATTATCACTGGTCATTGCAGACGACCTCTAATTGGTGCCTGTAGGATGTAACTGCCAAGTCAATATCAAACCAGTTTAACCTACTACCACAGTGATGTCTTTTGACACACTATAAGATAATGGCTTTTTAAACTTTAAGGAAAATGAAGACATTGCTTGTGTGACAAATATTTCTTCCTTTCCCACAATGCTTCTAAAATTTCATTCACTTGAAGTTGTCATCTGCAACATCTTTGAATTTGTGTACATTAATGCATAGAATATTGAAGCAAAAGGAGAAAATGTTGGTTATCTTTCTCTATCATGGATGTCAAAAGCAGGTCTAATTTGGTCTTACTAAAGAGAATAAGTTAATTCAACAAGGACCTACAAATATATGCATTATTTAGTTATTATAGAACAGTATGTCTCAAACGAATCCATGTTGTAATATTTAAATCCCATGAAGTAACTCTTACCAAGTTTGTGGCTTGTGAATATTTTGGAATTGAAAACAGACCCTAATTCTTTTATTCTTGAAAGGGTTTTAGTCATCAAGGCATTCTTTTTATCAATAAATACGAAACAATTTATACAACTTTTGGCCTCATCTGTGACAACGGACATTGACGATGCTATCCTTCATCAATTTCCATTGCCATGGATGATGCCTGGAAATTGACTAGGGTATACCTTTGTAAATTTCCTTTGTCATTGATTACACCCAATTAGCAATAAGTGTTTGGTATCTAATGATGAGTGGAATACCTTAAGTGAGATCTGTTACAATTGTACAGTCGTAATTTGTTTTGTTCTTTAAGTATTATGCTCCTATTGTGTAAAGGATACTTTTCATGTAGCATTTGTAATGTGTCTATTATTAATGAATTAAAATGTGAACTGCAAAAGTTGCAAGTTTTCTTTTCTTGACTTAAGGTGCATTTGTATTTAATCCTTTCCCATACTTCATAAATTTGGAATACTTCGACTAGAAAGGGACCCTAGGCTGATAAAGAATGAGTGTACACTATAGTGGAGAAAATATTTAGGCCAAGGAGAAAATGATGTATTTCCATATCCTATTCTTTTGTCTCAATGTTCTCAAAGCATTTTCTAATAGGGACATCAAAACCTGGCCTTGTTTCAAAAGGGATGAAAAAGTGATAAAATTTCGACCTTTAGCTTGACTATTTGAAGATTGGAGAAGCAAAACCAGTCATCCAGGCAATGCTTTTATTTAATCTGTCCAGTCATTTGGGAGGAGTTGTGCTTGGGAGAAACTTGGACGGACAGATAGGGTGCTTCCTATATACCCCCAGTCGCAACTTTGTTGATAGAGGGGGGGGGGGGGGGGGGGGGGTATGATAAAGATGTCGGTGTGAGAGAGTCCAACATATCTTGAATGTAGAAAAGACAAAGGTCTGGAATGTAGGTAAATAATGATAACATCTGGGAATTGTTAAAAGTACTGACCCTAGATAGGGGGAATAGCAAGCGCGGATCCAGGTATTTTTCCCAGGGGGGTCATCCGATCTTAAACCCCTTTTTTAGCCAAATTTCAGGGAGGAGTTCCTGACCCCTCCCCCATCTTGATCCGCATGCAGTTGCATGTCATACCATGAGGGACTAGAAATAACAAAGGTTTGTCGTGGCACACAGGGAAAAGAGACGCAGCTTATTTGGGACATAACCAGTAATCCTTTTGATAACCCCTTTCTGGTCAAATTCCAGGGGGGGGGGGGGGGGGGGGGGGGGGTCATGACCCCCTATCCCCCCCTCTGGAGCCGTGCATGAATAGGTCTAATTATTTTCGCTCTTAGATGATTTTCGTATTCTAGATTTTTTCTGTGCATTATCGAAATGCAATATCACAGTGGATAATCACGTGTTACAATATTTTCAGAAAATCTTCAATAATTTTGTAAATACTGGACCGATTTGAATTCGGTTTGAAACAGAGAATGTGGACAGACGTCACACACTAGATGGAGGTGTTGGATTTTTGAAAAATCAACTGATAAAAAAGTTATTGAAGATAAACCAAAATTCGGGTTTATCTTCAATAACTTTTTTATGAGTTGATTTTTCAAAAATCCAACACGTCCAGCTTATTCCTGGCATTTTCCCACCTTCTCTGCTTCAATCCGAATTCAAATTTGTCAAGTATTAAAAAAGATATTGAAGATTATTGGAAATTCTGAGTCACATGATTATACACTGTGAATATATACTGAACAAAAGTGAAAACGCTACACCTACTTTGCTTGTCATATTTCTTCTAAAAACAACAAGTAAAAAAATCAAATGAAAGTGTTTCGCACTGTTCATTTACTTGGTTGTGCCAAGCACTAAACGTTCGGTGGTTCTTAATAACGGGGATGAAAAACGGAACCTTTAAATGTGACAGGGGTCCGTTTTTCAGGTGTACAATTTGAACTGAGATTTTTCACAATTTAAACCTTCAGAAATCCAAGCAGAAGAATGCAAACCATACCGGAAAGCACGGAATGGTAGTCTAACAAGTTATAAGTCAGTAAATGTAAAGAAGTTTGCATAACATTGTTTCAGCGCATAGAAAATGATGTTTGAAAAGCAGAATGTTCATTATGTTCCAAAGTTTGAAAATTTTACAATGTAATCTCCATAGGAAATTGAAATCACTAATGCATGGACCTCTGGTAACAAACTAAGTCGAAGAAAGGTTTCAAAAGTCCCCTGTAAGGCCTGCATGATGTTGCAAAAAAGACCAATCGAAAACAGTGATACATTTGCGAATACCAAACATTTTAAATTCCCTGTATGTTTATGTCAAAGGGAGGTAATTCGCAAAATTGACAGATCAGACCTTGATTTTAGAGCTTGCTTCAAGAGATAAGTGAGATTTTAAGTGTTTTTCTGGCAACCCAGATATGACCGATTTCGAAAAATTAATGAAGCGTTTTCTGCGCATGCGCATATGTGGTGTTAGATGAAATTAGCTCTAAACGCATTAAGGGCTGTAACTCTTACATTAAAGGAGACAGGACTATGAAATTTCGACAAAACGATTGCTGAAAGCCTGGAAAATAACGTCTAAATATATTTCATGTTATGTGTTCGATACTTTTCCAGAAAAATGAAATCTTGCAGTGTAGCGTTTTCACTTTTGTTCAGTATATATACTAATCAAAAAAGTTAAGGACCACGTATTGAAAATAAAATATTTTACGATTCTTTTGATAAATTCATTATATCTATTACTTCACGATGAAAAATAATATTTCATCCATAACAAATCGCCGGTATATTGTGAAAATTGCCGAAACAAAAATTGTAAGAGAACTTGACATTGCACTACCCCTCAAAATGCTTGATTTTACAAGTAGTGGGTGGGGTAGCATTTTAAAGAAAACGTCCATGTTTCTCAAGATTTTCCACTGAAAATTCAGGTGCATAGCCTGCGTGGCCATGTTATGCCTCTATCACTTCAATGTAATGTGAACAGACGCTTGCAATCAACTTCCGGTTCCTGAATGAAGGGATCTAGACAATACATCAACCGGGACCCGTTTGAAAGCTTCCGATATGTCTGTGTGGACATTAGGGGAAGAAATTCTTCTGTGATGACCGTCCAACACATGTTTAATGAGTTTTATGTAAGGAAAGCTTGTTAACCTTTAGATAAGATGCGTTTCATCTTCTTGAGAACAAAGCTAGACGTGTTAAGATAAGCGTTATCGTCCATCAAATTACACCAGGGATCAACAGTACAAGTTGATTATGTTCAAACAATAAATTTCATTTAGAGCTCATAAGTTTTGGGCATGGAGGCTTGCGGTGAGCCTCACTTCAGCCACACAGACCGGACGATTTTGCATTGACTTTCAACATCCACAAGGCAACTTTCATCTTGCTGATTTGATGTCTATCTTTGGATGCAAACGGTAAAAATTGTGACAGAAAACCGAAGTCGGAAAAGTCGTAGTGTTTCTTCAGAAAAATTGGCGTTTTTAAAGATTTTTATGGTGTAAAATACGATAGTTGAAATGGGCCAATTTTGCTTGTGTGGGGTGGGTATGCTAAGATGGTTCAGCGGAGTTGGTATTCATCATAACAGATCGCTGACCGGTGATTGATATAAAATTGAGGTTCTCGTCAGATAATCTTATCTATTCGGTGGTGCTATTGTTCCTAAATTCGTTTTAGGGCACATAACGACCGTTCACACATGGTTAGAATCGCAACTGAGTTTTTTAGAGAGAGAAAAATGTAACTTAATCAATGGACAGCACGCTCTGCTCACATGAATCCTGTTGAAAATGTTTGGGACCATCATTATAAAAAGGATTTCCACTCATAATGTTCCATAAGTGATGCTGGAAACTCTTAAACGGGTGATGGTAGATTCATAGTGTAAATCCCTCATACAGGGTACCAGAAGTTATTTTTTACTTCTACTTTTCTTGCACTGAGTTTCAAGATAGTGAAACTGGCTAAACGTGTGCTTTTTTAAAAGAAAATCCCGAGGAAAGGGGCTTTTTCTGAAAGTTGCTATAACACCCACTACATGCAAAAACAAGCATTTTAAAGGGTAGTGTTATGTAATTTTCTCTTACAGTGTTAACTCGGGTTATTTTTCAATCCACTGATCATCTGATTATGAAGAAAGGGTACTGGTCATCATGCAACAAATCATAAATAGATTCATATAAGGAATCATAAAATATAGCACTTTGGATGTGTGGTCCTTAACTTATTTTGAGGAGTATATATCAGGTAGACCTCAGCTAGATTCTAAGTCAAATCTTTTTTCAAATATTTTGTGCAACAGTCACATTTAATTATATGTGGGTGCTTCAGTCTCCGAAATTCATAATTGTTTCTCAAACAATACTTTGTTGCAACTATTTCAGATATATAGCATTGGAAAATATTGAGGGAGAGGAAGCAAATGCTGATGACAATCACATCATTCTTTTCGATCTATATTTTCTGTGCTAAACCATATAAATTTTCTGTTTTCAAACCATTTGATAAATTATCTGCAGCTGTTAAGTTCACTGAAATATGAACAGTTAGTTGTTTCTTTCATATGGGAAACAGTTTAGATTATCGGCTCTATGATAGTATCAACATTGGTAGCGTGCAAAAAAGGTAGCAATTTACCCCTTTCCCAAACAACAAAATGTTAGGGTGATCCAATATAAGAGCTGCTGTAGATGACAAAATAAACATTAATATTGATAGAATGTGTGCACAATATAGCTTAGAAAATATTGAGGCAAAAGGAGAAAGTGCTGATTGTCAGCACTTTCTTTTGCCTCGATGTTTTCCCAAGCCTCTTCTATTGAAGACGTAAAAACAAGGTCTTGTTTGGGAAAGGATTTAGTAACTCTTGCAGCAAAGAAAACCAGGAGGAAATACTAGCATTCATCAGCATTCTCTTTCTCAACATGATATTTCTGAAGTCTTTCACAAACAAGCCCTTTGTCGCCCTACAAAAAAGGCCTTAGAAAACATTGTGGAAAATGAAGAAATTGCTTGTGACAAGCAATTTCTTTATTTCCCAAAATATTTTCTACTCAGAAAGACCAAAATGATATAAAATTATATTCACCCGAGATTGTCATCTGCCAAAATCTTTGAATTCAGACAAGTCTAAAATTTTGTCATCAGGTAATGGGTTAAAACATTAGCAAGAAAAACAACAATGTCAATTTATACATAAAAATCTTTATTGCACAATTTTACACATAGGATAGCCCCTATGAGGTCACATATAAAAGCACTGAAACAGAGCAGCAAATATACACCCTAAGTGGGCCATGTCTATGAGACAAATTTTCAATATAAATATTCTTAAATAAAAAATCTGTCAAAATGCTCTAATTTTTGACATTACCAATTTATGACAAATGCTAAAAAGAACTTTTTTGCATTAATTTGACCTTTTAACTCTTTGCTAAACAAGACTTGGTTCCTTGTAGAATTTGTTTGGGAAAATACTTTGGGAGAGAAGAAATTGCTGAATTTGCGACGTCACATGGTTGAGACAAGACTGTTCTGTCAAATACACATGTGACTGAATGAACTAGATCTGTCGCAAAGCGGACAAATACCATTCCAGTTTCCACTAGCTCCTTGTGACTGGAAAAGTGCTATAGGTCAAAAGGTTCTTAAGATAGAGGACAGTAACAGATTTTACAATTGTGACCTTGATCTATGTGAACCAAAGCAGGGAAACCCCTTCTGTGAAGGGCCACAACTGAGTGAAGTTTCATTGTTCTAGGTCAAACTAGGGATGGTAACGAGTACCAATTTTACTAATCGAGTACTCGGTCACACTTCCGATCGAGTACTCGAGTACTCGGATAGAAACGTCGTCTTTTGGTTATAGTATCGGTGTTTTCCAACATGTTCATAGGCGATTTATGCAGCATATCTTCGGTAAAAATATCTCTTAAGATGACATTTGATCAGTACTTTATTTGACAAAAATGGAAGATTGTTAGTTATGCGATGAGAATCACAGAAAGTGTAAAAATCTTTCCATTAAACTCTTGAAAAATAAAAAAAACACGCAAAGTTTTTGTTGTTATAAATCTCCAAAATGTTCGTAATATTTACACATTTTCTGATATATACAAGTCACGACTTAGAGGGAGGCATTGTTAGACTTCCTTGAATTTATTTTTGTGTAATCGGAAATGAGATGCTTCTTCTTCGAGAAACAAATAGCAATAGAATTATATATTTAAACAATAATACAATAATCGGCTGATCGAATATTGCATAAACCAATTAACTCTAAGGTAAATCTTACGGACGTCCAATTAAAATGCATCGCCTGAAATCGGAGTAAACAGCAGCGAAGGTGCGAAAATTTATGACATTGGTTGACAGCGAGAACAATAGCTGTTGACACTTGATTGCAAATTAGGACGATATAGAGGGATTAGATAATAGGCGGACGACCAAGTGTTACGTACTCTACCCTTTGCACGGCACAGTGTTGGAAAAGAGGGATTGATATCTTCAACAATTTGAGTTTGGAAACGAATTTTCATTTTTCTGCTGATATCATTTTTTCTTTCCGATTACTCGCTTAGTGAAATTGGTAATCGATACTCGGACGTTCGATCGAGTACTCGATTAATCGAATACTCGTTCCCATCCCTAGGTCAAACAGTTCTTGAGTAAGAGCATGGAAACAGTTAACAGATGGACAGACAGACATGGTGAAACCAATACACCACCTCTAATTCGTAGCTGGTGGGTATAATCACTTGATTGATCAATATTTTGATATACAAATTATGTTTGAGAATACCGTTTAGCACTTTATTTCTGCGGGGTCCAAAGTCTGCTGTTTTTTAGCTCCACTGGCCTTTCAGGCCAGCGGGCTATTGTCATGGCGGTGTGTCCGTCGTGCGTCCGTCCGTCTGTGCGTCCGTAAACTTTTTCTTTAAAAATCTTCTCCTCAGAAACTACTGTATGGATTTCAACCAAACTTCACAGGAATGATCCTTGGGTGACCCTCTCTCAGATTCCTACAAAGAGTTTGGATTGAACCAGAATAACTTGAGTTATCTGCCCTTGAACGTCAAAAAAAGCTGGTTTTGACTTTATTTTTACTCTAAAATCTACATATATCAACCAATCAAGACAAAACTTGGACAGAATATGTATAAGCATATTATCTTGCCTGGGTTTAATTTTCAGCTTGATCGGAATTTTACATCATGAGTTATGTGCCCTTGAATTTGACAAAATTTCAATTTTTGACTTTGTTTTCACTCTAACAACCATCATTGTTAACCAATCCAGATGATATTTGGACAGAATCTTGTTGACAACAAGATCTTGCTTTTGTGTAATTTTCAGGATGATTGCATTGCTACAATCTGAGTTATGTGCCCTAGAAATTGACAAAATTTCAGTTTTCGACACTTTTTTCACTTTTGTGGCCACATATATAGATTAATACTGACAAAATTTGGACAGACCATAAGATCTTGCTTGAGTTTAATATTCAGCTTGATTATTGTGGTGTTCAAGACATAAATTATCAAGTCAAAATCATATTTTTAGATCAGAATGTCTCTTTATTTTCATGACCACTATGTTACTTGCACAAACGCAACTTCTTGAACTAATTATCATAAAGAAAAACAACTCTTACAGAACTTTAAATTGCTCATATCAAAAGTTACTTCCCTTAGTCTACCACAATTATTAACTCGCATATTGAATTATGTGCCCTTGAATTTGGCATAATGACAGTTTTCAACTTTATCATCACTCTAAAAATCCCCAAAATATTAGTCAATCATTTACCTTCTTTTTGCTTTGACCACATAATTGCTTCTCTTTACTTTGTTTCTGCTCTAAGAATCACAAAAATTTAAAAATACATCAGTTTAAGCATTTAGATAAATTTGTCAAATTTTTTATAGTAAACCACAAGAAATTCAGGCCTGTGGAGCGACTCAAGACCTTCAGGTCTTTCTAGTCCTAAATAGGGCCGAATTAAATTTCTGCGTAATTTATTTCTGCGGTCACTCACTTTGCCATATTAAAGATTTCATTTCTTCGCTATGAAATCAGTTTTCAAGCATATTTTGAAAGACGATTCGACTTATCTTATGACGTTAAAGGGATAATCCTATTCATTCGTTATCGGAAACAATGGCGTATACAAATAGGTGTGAAAAGAAAGATATGTCAAACTGTTACCAATCAGTCAAACTTGTTGAATCATTGTTTTTGGACTCACAAAAATGTCCTATATACACCCAAATTAAAGCTGTAGCTACACTATTTTTGAATTGGAAAGATCTCCATTGTTATGAAAGTGTGCTCTGCATGAGGGGGTAAGTGTTTCCTTCATCAAAGGTACTGACTAAAGTTGCAGAAAATATATACAACAAGGGTTAAAATTCTGTGGATTTTATTTCTGCGGTGCTGTCCAAGACCGCAGAAATAGCAGGAATAAAGTCCCCGCAGAAATAAAGTGCTATATGGTATCAGTTGTTGTTTTGAGAAAACTTATATTTTTAATGTACATGTAAACCCTTTCCCAAACAACATCAGATTTTGATGTCTGAATAAGAAAAGACTTGGGAAAACATTCAGACAAAAGAAGAAAATGCTGATGATCAGCCTTTTCTCCTTTTGCTTCAATATGTTCTATCATATTCAATCAAGAGTTCATGCTTTTGGTGGCATTGATGGGAAAATAGGACGATATTGTCAATGTACATTTAGGCCTCATAAGGTTCCAGGTTTGATCCCCAGTCGCAGCAAATATCCTTTCAGACAACATTGACTCCCACCAATGGTTTGATATTCTCAACCTATTTGGGCGAGCAGCTGGAGGCTTGGTTAGGGTGTTGTAGTATTACTGAGATGAGAAACAACAGGAATCTGTGGTTAGATACTCCAGCCGCCATGATATGATGAAAGCACTTGAAAACGGAGATAACCCCAATCAATCACTCCTTGTGTTCATTTCCAGCACATGACTATACTAGGGTCACCTTCTATAATGTCGTCCAGATCTTTATAGTTGACACCTGCAATAGATGAATAATGCCTCAGCTACAGATACAGTTGCATGTGCAAAATACTTCTTCAGTGGACGCAAACACAACGCAGAATGGACATAGCAAAAAATTGACCCAACAATTCTTTGCTATAACCAATCTGCGTCTTTTAGAATGCCAGGAGCATGCAAGAGTCTCTCTTACAACCCGCCATGTGCATTACAAATTGTAGGTCTTCAGAGATTTTTAAAAATCTACAAAAAGCCAAGATTCATAAGAACACATGACACATGGAAAGAGAGGCTTAAGTTGGGCTAATGGCTTTTCAAAATGCAACCTCATGTTTTGGGTACTCATTGGAATTATTTCACTGAGACGATTCAAATGACTTCCACAACATAGGGTTTGGATTTGAAACAACAAATTCAGAATGACTTTGCCCTCTTTTATCTGCTGCTCTGTAATGTCAATACATAATTTCAAGGAGACAAAGTGTAATTATAGTTTTGATATATTTAGTGGAAATGATTTTGGAAACACTGATCATAGATGATCAGTGTTTTCTTATTTCATCTCGATATTTTCTGTGCTCTTAACCTATTACCACACAATGATGCTTTTGGACACCCCGTAAAATAAAGGCTTTGAAAAACATAGTGGAAAATGAAGATATTGTTTGTGACAAGCAATTTCTTCATTATCCGCAATATTTTATAACACAAAATGCAAAGATTTGTTAGAATTTCATCAACTTGAAACTGTCATCTGCAACACCTTTCAAATTGGAACAGTACAAAATGCTGTTGTCGTGTAATTGATTAAGTATCAAAATTCTGTTTTAAGTTTTTTTTTCTATGTAACAGAAATACGAATGACAACAGGGCTATGACATTAGATCTCTAGACATTAAGTCTGAATCACTAAAAAGTAAATTAGAACCTGAAACTTCTCTTATTCTAAACATCCTATCCAGTGCATCAATTTTTTAATTTAAAATTTCATGGCATGCAAAGTGATAGGACTAGATATTAGGACTAATTGTTGCATAATAATTAATTATCAGAATGGAAAAGATAATTCATGAATACAAACCCTGATAAACCTTATTAGACCTCGAGATAAGAGAGGTTAAATGATATTCAAAATGCCAAATATCTTTCAATGTTTATCAAGCCTATGTTGTGGGTACTCATTGGAGTCATCTCAGTGAGAAGATTCAAATGAGTACCCACAACATAGGGTTTGGAATTGAAATAACAAATGTCAGAATTTTTTCAACCACACTTATCTGTAGCTTTGCCTTATTACCTGATTTACAGCTAATTTCATCTAAACTGTGTGTCCCATTTAGGTATTTTGATAATGACTGAGCTTTTATGGTTAATTTCTCTTCGCTTGGTAGTTTTATGGGATACCCATGTAACCTTCTAATTAACTTCTTTTTTAACCCAAACTGTATGAGTTTTCTGAAAAAAGAATAATAGTGATGGTGACAAAACATTCATGGATAATAATCTACTGGTTTTCAGTCTCAACAAACTGAAAGCAAGTTTTTCAAAAAACAGGGTCTAAAGTGTCTCCACTTAAATATCCATTATCTCTGCCCAAAATTTGACGAGATAAAAATTCTCTTACATGAAAATAATGAAACTGATATCATATGTCTAAGCGAAACTTTTCTTAATGATAAATTTGACAGTAGTGAATTTCAACTGCACAATTTCAACCTCTTTCGTAGGGATAGACCAACTAATGGTGGAGGGTTAGTCACCTATGTTAAAAATAAATTCCAAGCTGTACAAAGGCATGACCTTGAAAAGACCAATATTGAAGCAATTTGGCTAGAAATTAGACAGTCAAAACAGAAACCCTTTATTCTAGGCCATATTTATAGACCACCATCATCTACAAATAGTTGGATTGATGAAATGGAACAAACCTTAGAATTAATTTATGCTGAAAATAAGGAAATAATTTTACTTGGAGATTTCAATTTTAATTTCTCAAATAATCAAACTTGTAACCAGTCTTGGAACGCTGTGTTCCATGCACATAACTTCACACAACTAGTGCAAGTACCTACAAGGGTCACATCTAATTCATCAACAATCATTGATCACATTTATACAAATATGCCCTGTAATATTATAGATGTTCAAGTGCCAAAGCTTTCACTCAGTGACCATTATCCTGTATGTTTTACTCGCAAACTTGGTCAGATTTCAAATTCAGAACCATTTCATAATGTTATACATTACAGAGATGTCAAACAATTTAATGAAAATGTTTTCATAAGCCATCTTGGTCAACAACCCTGGTCAGTTTTAGAAGTATATGATGATGTTGATGACTCTCTAGATTGTTTCTATCAAATGTTTACATCTATCCTTGATGATGTAGCACCATTTAAGCAAAAACGTGTTAAGCATAAACATCTGCCAAGTTGGTACAATGAGGAAATCAAACATGCATCAAAACAAAAGGACACAGCCAAATCTTCGAATGATAAAACTGCATACAAATTTTGGCGTAATAAAACTAAATCACTGATATCAAATGCAAAGAAGTCATTCTACTTGAAATCTATAAATGTAAATAAGCAAAACCCCTCTTTACTTTGGAAACATCTTAAAGATTTGTCAGGGAAATTAAACAAACAAAACACCCTTTTAATTAATGACGAAAATGGTGACCCAGTTGAGGACTGTGAACAAGCAGCCGAGATTTTCAATACTCACTTTTCAAATATATTTAAAAAGGCCCCTATCAACAATTCAAATGAACTAATGCATGAGGATAAGTCCAAAATTAAAGCTTTTGCTAATAATGACTCAAAAGCAATTTTCAACATTCCTCAATTAACAGCCGATTGTGTTGAAAAAGAACTGAAATTATTAGATATAAATAAATCAACTGGTTTAGATGGTATTGCTGCCAAGTTCCTTAAAATTGGTGCTGATATTATTGCAAAACCCTTAGCTTTCATATTCAATCAAAGTTTATCAAGTTGTAAATTTCCATCTGCCTTTAAGGTTGCAAAAGTTATTCCAGTTTTCAAGAAAGGTGAAAAAAGTGACATCAATAACTATAGACCAATCTCAATTCTGCCCATACTCTCTAAAATCCTTGAAAAGCATGTGTCTTCTCACCTAAAATTGTATCTCGAGGAAAATAATCTCATCCACAAAACCCAGTCTGGATTTCGATCTAAGCACTCATGTGAAACTGCTTTAACTGCAATTATCGATTCATGGATAAATGCAATAAATGATAAACAATTGGTTGGCACTGTATTTTTAGATTTGACAAAAGCATTTGATTTAATCAATCATTCCATTCTTTTGAGGAAAATGTTTGAATACAACATTAAATGTCAATCCTTGCAATGGTTTGAATCATATTTATCAGACCGTTATCAGAAAGTTTCAGTGTCTGGAAAACTATCCTCATCTGAAATCATAAAGTGTGGAGTGCCTCAGGGTTCTGTATTAGGACCGATTTTATTTATTCTTTATATTAATGACCTTCCATTGCATTTACCCATCACTTCATCAGACTTGTTTGCTGATGATACTACTGTAAGCTCTTTTGGGTATAGCACACAAGAAGTAGTTAGGTCTCTACAAGATAATCTTACTATCATAGAAAACTGGTGTAGGAGAAACTGTATGGTTCCAAATCCACAAAAAACTAAGGCAATGATTATTTGCCCCTCACAACAAAACAGTAATCCACAATTAAATAATCTTGTCCTCTGTGATCAACCTGTAGACTTTACAGAAAATGAAAAACTTCTTGGTATCCAAGTGGATAACAAACTAAACTGGAAATTCCAAGTTGAAAAAGTACTTAAAAAATGTAACTCTCTATTGTATCTTCTGCTGCGTATTAAACCTTTTATTGATATTCATACCAGAAAACTATTCTACAATGCTTACATACTTCCTCACATTGACTACTGTTGTACAATATGGGGTAACTGTAACGAAAACCTGTTGCATTCAATGCAAAAATTTCAGAAAAAAGCTGCTAGAATTATTCTAAATAAACCTATAGAAACACCCAGTGAAGAATTATTTAAGGAGTTACATTGGATGAAATTTGAAGAAAGAATTTCCTTCAAAAAAGCCATATTTGTTTACAAATCAATCAACAATCAACTACCTTCTTATATGTCAGAGCTTTTGACAGAAAATACCAACTCAAAACTTCGATCCTATAACAAAAAAACTCTTTGCATACCTAAACCAAGAATAGAATTTTACAGAAAATCCTTCAGTTACTCTGGTCCTAAGCTATGGAACCAAATTCCTCTTTATGTTAAAAATTGCAAAGATTTAAAAGAATTCAAAACTGCATATTTACAATGGTGGTATTTGAATGGTAAACATTCAATCAATTTAAAAGATTAGCCAATAAATTAAAGTTCTTTAAGTCTTTTAATTTCTACATCAAATTCCTAACCCTCAAATTGTTGGACTTTGGATGCTCAAAATGAAAGTAATTGCAAATGACCAAATTTATGCTAACATTTTATGTTAAAAATCTCCAGGTAAAAGCTTACACAGATTCAGGAAGGGGGCGGGAAAATGCTGATTATCAGTGAAAGGGCTTCACTGTCTGAGAAAGGGTTAACTGCATTTCCATAGAAAGTGGCTAACAGTGTAATTTATTTGTACATAATCTCCAATTGATTTCTTTCATGTATAATTGTTTATTTTGTTTAATGTTTTGTTTACTTTTGTACTGTATTTTTTTCTCATAGAGGCCCACAGGGAAGACTGGGATTACCCCAACTGTGTAGCCTCTTTAAATAAAGTCTTTATTATTATTATTATACTGGTTTGGGAAAAGGGAATTTATAAAGCATTAGCTATTTTTCCCATTTATCATGCTGTGGTAACCAGTCTATGTTAAAATCAAGTTCTTTACACAATTTGAAAGCCTTTCACAGACAAATTATTTCTGCCAAGTAAGAAGTTACATCAAGATCGGCCAGCCCGCCTGGTTTGAGAGAAGACTTTTACCCAGTACCACAGTGGTGCATTTTGATGCCCCACAAATAAAGGCTTTGGAAAACATCATGGAAAATGAAGAAGTTGCTTGGGACAAGCAATTTCTTAATTTTCCGCAATGTTTTCTACCAAGAAAGATCAAACAATGTACTTCCATTCACTTGAAATTGCCTTCTGCAACATCTTTGAATTTGGACCAGTCTAAACTTTTGCAGTCTGGTAATTGGTTCAAAGAAATTGTGGTTCTATGGACAGACAATCACTAATCACAACAAAACACCTTGAGCAGTCATGAGCATAATACATGGAGCAAAAACTCACACCCTGCACCTTAGTCACGGGTGGTAATCAGAGAAACTAGCTCCAAAAAGAGGTAGTTGCATAGAGCGAAAATTTGTAGGTCACGAACACATTTTCTACAATTATTTCTTTTAAAGCGAGTTTTTGAGAAAACTGGCGATGCTGTAATATGAAGAAATGGTCGAAGTTTGTTGTGCACGATAATATACGGTATTAGTAAGCAGAATTTGAATACAATCGTTGAAAAACATTTCAAAATCGAAAGTAAAAACTTTTGCACTTTCAATTTTGAAATGTTTTTCAACGATTGTATTCAAACTCTGCTTACTAACACCGTATATTCTCGTGCACAACAAACTTAGACCATTTCTTCATATTACAGCATCGCCGGATTTTTCAATAACTCGCTGTAAAAGAAATAATTGTAGAAAAATGTGTTTGTGACCTACCTTTGTTTACAGATTTTCGCTCTATGCAACTACCTCGGTAAAGGCCGGATATCACGAAGAAACAAAATACCGTTGACTCTTTTTGGAGCTAGTTTCTCTGTTTACCACCCGTGTTAGTGTAGGAATGTCATTTAACCATATATAAAATGGCAACCATTTAGACTGCTCCAATTGAGTCCTTTCAATTATTATTTTAGTCCGTACCCGTAGAACACTTCTGGTGGCAAACAATGGGTTTATGGGAAAAATATCATTGAAACGTTTTGATTTCGTATGCATGGTCATGCTTTGGGTTCGAGAGTATCATTACTAAAAGGCTTTGGGTTTGAGAGAATTGTTACCAAAATGCTTTGAGATTGAGAGTATTGTTACTAAATTACTTTGGGTGCGAGAGTATTGTTACTAAAAATAACAAATAATAAACGTTTGAGCCACATTTTAAGACTCCAAGGACGACTTCTGGTGGCTGTTGTGTGAGTAGGAGGGTCTTAGTGGAAATAACCTTATTTGAAAACTGCTGCATATATTCACCTACCGGTATCCCCATCCTAAACTTGTGTTCAGGTTGCATTTATAAATTTTAATTTTGCTCTCATTATCAAATAAAAAAAAAATCCACTAACCTTTCATCTACATTCATGGAATGAGGGTTGAAACGTAGACATAGATCTTTGACTGTGACCCCAGGAGTAAGACTGGAGTATAACATAAACACATCCCTAAAACATGGACAAGACGGACCTGAAATGAAACATAATGGGCCAGTTACATAGAATTTTTTTATTGTACACAGCTGATAACTAGTAAACAAAACATAAATCGTTGGTGTTAATGCAAAACCTCATATGTCGATTTTTTGTGATTTTCAAAGTAAAATCTTGTGTGTCCAGGTAAGAAAATTCTTGCAGGTTTTGAGACATTTTTACTGATCAGTACCGGTATTAACCCTTTCCCAAACAACAAAATTTTAGGGTGATCCACTTCATAAACTGCCACAAATGACAGAATGGATGTTACTCAAGATAGGATTTGTGTAAAATATGACACAGAAAATATTGAGACAAAAGAAGAAACTGCTGGTCATCAGCAGTGTCTTCTTTAGTTTCAATGTTTTCCAAAGCCTTTTCTATTAGGGATGTCAAAACCAGGTCTTGTTTGGGAAAGGGTTTATGACACATTATTTGTGAACAATATGCCCAAATTTCAAGTAAAACCTTTCAGTTCGGGAAAAGTTTTTACACTTTTTTCCTTCCCCTTTACAATTTTCCAAAAACGAAATACGAGGTTTTGCATTAACAACGACAATATACAGTATATATTGTCTCTTTTCATTGAAAACCTCATATCTGCAGCTTGTTTTAAGCTGAAGATATGAGGTTTTCGATGAAAAGCAGTGATATCCTTTACGGTGACACCAGGCGTAATGCTGGCAGTGCCGGATCCAGGATTTCTGCGAGGGGGGTTCAAATATACAGCTAGGGGGGTTCGTTTTCCTGTGTTTACACAAATTTGACTGAATTTCTGCATGAAAATGAAATAATCAGGCCACAGAGGGGGTTCGTTCGAACTCCCCGAACCCCCTCTGGATCCGCCACAGGCTAGAATACAAACATGGAAACATCTCTAAATCACACGAAAAGGACAGACTTAGAATTTTATAAATATTGTTGCTTTTAATGTGTAGAGCTGAAGTTACTTAATTTTTTAACAAAAGCAACAGTACATATATATCAACGCTTTTAAAAACAAGAGGCCCAGGAGGGCCTGAATCGCTCCACTGGTTAAAGTTGAAGAATTATCCCATGATTTCTTGTAAGCCTTACACAGCGGCAGCCAAATCTTGATATTTGTGAATAAATTTTGAAGAGAGACTCAAAGAACATTCTTGCAAAGTCTGGTTCAAATTGGCCTTATGGTTGATTTTTAAAGAATTTTCTTATGATTTCTTTAAGTCTGATATACCCCTTTCTCCCTGCCACAGCCACATTTTTTGACAAATGTAAAAAAATGTGAATAAATTTTGAAAAGAGAGACTCAAAGAACATTCCTGCAAAGTCTGGTTCAAATTGGCCCAATGGTTGATTTTTAAAGAATTTTCTTATGATTTCTTTAAGTCTGATAAGCCCCTTTCTCCCCGCCACGGCCACATTTTTTGACAAATGTAAAAATTTGTGAACAAATTTTGAAAAGAATGACTCAAGGCACATTCCTGCCAGCTTTGGTTCAAATTGGCCCAATGGTTGATTTTTAAAGAATTTTCTTATGATTTCTTTAAGTCTGATAAGTCCCTTTCTCCATGCCACGGCCACATTTTTTGACAAATGCAAAAATTTGTGAACAAATTTTGAAAAGAATGACTCAAGGCACATTCCTGCCAGGTTTGGTTCAAATTGGCCCGATGGTTGATTTTTACAGAATTTTCTTATGATTTCTTTAAGTCTGATAAGCCCCTTTCTCCCCGCCACGGCCACATTTTTTGACAAATGTAAAAATTTGTGAACAAATTTTGAACAGAATGACTCAAGGCACATTCCTGCCAGGTTTGGTTCAAATTGGCCCAATGGTTGATTTTTAAAGAATTTTCTTATGATTTCTTTAAGTCTGATAAGCCCCTTTCTCCCCGCCACGGCCACATTTTTTGACAAATGTAAAAATTTGTGAACAAATTTTGAACAGAATGACTCAAGGCACATTCCTGCCAGGTTTGGTTCAAATTGGCCCAATGGTTGATTTTTAAAGAATTTTCTTATGATTTCTCTAAGTCTGATAAGCCCCGCCCTGCCACGCCCATATTTTTTGACGAATCAAAAATTCGCGAACAAGTTTTGAAAAGGGTCACCCATGCAACATTCCTGCCAAGTTTGGTCAAAATTGTCCCACTGGTATAAGAGGAGAAGATGTTTAAAGAAAAAGTTAACGGACGGACGGACGGACGCACGGACGGACGGACGCACGCACGCACGACGGACACAACGCCATGACAATAGCCCGCTGGCCTTCGGCCAGTGGAGCTAAAAATCATTAAGACCCCCTTTCTTAGTCTAGATCTGCCCAATTCAAGACAAGCTTCTCTTTTTAAGTGACAAACACTTTGACTCAATCAAATTCAGTGTAAGAAAATGTCATAAAGACCCCTTTTCCCATGTTTTAACACAAAACCTTTCCATGTTCAAAAAGGTTCATTCTGTATGCTGAAACAATTATTTTGACCAGTTGTTTTTTCAGATTGAGCTGAATTTGTGGCCTTCAGTATATAAACATTGGAAATGTCATTAAGATCTCTGTATGCTTAAACAATTATTTTGACCAGTTTAATTATGACCAAGTTTCAATAGGATTGAGCCAAATTTGTGGCCACTAGAGTGAAACAGTGAAAATGTAAATAAGGCCCCTTTTCCTGTGTTTTCAAAAGGAATAAAATTCCTTTTAAAACTTTGGTAGAGCTTAACCCAAAGAAGATCCCTGCAAAGTTTCAGGTCGTTTGGCCTTGTGATTTAGGAAAAGACTTTTAAAGCAATTGTTGGACGATAGACAACAGACAGACGGACAACGGACATTCACCGATTACAATAGCTCACCTTGAGTACTTTGTCTTCACGTGAGCTAAAAGTTGAACGCACGGACGGACGGACGCACGCACGCACGACGGACACAACGCCATGACAATAGCTCACTGGCCGAATAATGGAAAATAAGCCCCGCCCACAGTGGCCATGTTTTTCGAATTATCAAAATTTCTTCAAGGAATCTGAAAAAGGGTCACCAAAGGAACATGCCTGTCAAATTTCAAAGAAATCTGATAAGTTGTTTGGGAGAAGAAGATTTTTTAAGTTTTTTCTAAAAATTCGTATTTGTTACCATAGCAACCAGAGTTTTCAATGGAATTGAATTCTTTGAAGGAATTTGAAAGAGGGCTATGCAAGGAACATTTCTGTGAAATTTAATTAAAATTGGTCCAGTAGTTTTTGAGAAGAAGATTTTTTAAAATTACACTATGCGCCATATATGGAAAATAAGCCCCGCCCACAGCGGCCATGTTTTTCGAATTATCAAAATTTCTTCAAGGAATCTGAAAAAGGGTCACCAAAGGAACATGCCTGTCAAATTTCAAAGAAATCTGATAAGTTGTTTGGGAGAAGAAGATTTTTTAAGTTTTTTCTAAAAATTCGTATTTGTTACCATAGCAACCAGAGTTTTCAATGGAATTGAATTCTTTGAAGGAATTTGAAAGAGGGCTATGCAAGGAACATTTCTGTGAAATTTAATTAAAATTGGTCCAGTAGTTTCTGAGAAGAAGATTTTTAAAGAAAAAGTTAACGGACGGACGGACGGACGCACGGACGGACGGACGCACGCACGCACGACGGACACAACGCCATGACAATAGCTCGCTGGCCTTCGGCCAGTGGAGCTAAAAACCCTCATAACTGCAGCTTAACCCATTACCACACATTGACTCCCTCACAAGAAAAGGCTTGGGAAAACATTGTTGAAAATGAAGAAATTGCTCCATTGCACTTTCTCCATTTTCCACAATGTTTTCCAACCAAAAATGGAAATAATTTTAAAATTTCATCAACTTGAAATTGTCGTCTGCAACATCTTTCAAATTGGAACAGTTCAAAATTTGAGGTCTGGTAATGGGTTAAAACAAGCTTCAGTTATGAGGTTTTGTTGAAAAGTGACAATATTATCAAATACAACATTTCAGTGCGATAGACATAAGACGGATAAAGGAACTCTAATTTTGTTATTTCAAATCCAAACACTATGATGTGGTTACCCATACAAACCATCAATATTTGACTCAGCATTTTCACCTTTTCCAACAAAGATTTCTGTGCTGTGAATTTTAGATTTTTTTAACACCTTTGAGTTTTGACCACCCTTTGTGCCTCAATGAACCAAAACTACTTGATTGTAGATCTTAGGTGTTACAAATTGCACTATAACCGAGATAGCTTCTATCCTACCTTTACAAGCTACATATTGTAAACATTCATCCTGTATTTGATCATCTTCCACTAATAGACGAATCAGGTCTGTAGTTTGATACATGTTGGAATACTGTAAATTGGGAAATGGAGAAATACTATTGGAATAGGACATAATATCCAAACTACAGAAATCTTGTATTTAACTATTATCAATTTTGAAATCTTTTAAAGAGTCAAATTACATAATTTGGAGACCAGAATTAAAAGAAAATGGAGGACATAAAACAGCCTAAATACTTTAGGTCCTACGTAAAATCAAACTTAGGAACTAGGAGCCATAAAATTTTTGGGACTTTAAGAGCCTTAAGATTTTTTGCACTTTGAAGTAAAAATCAAATTTATTTACCTGGAAAACAGAAATAATGCTGATTACATCAAAATGTCTGAAACGAGAAATTGCATGACAGATTATCATAGTGCATACACAATCTGATTAACCCATTACCAGATGGGAAAATGTTTAGACTAGTCCAAAATTAAAGGTGTTGTAGACAACAATTTCAAGTGAATGAAATATTACATTTTTTTAGTCTTTTTGTAAAGAAAACATGTTTTCCAAAGCCCTCATCTGGTTAAGCGTCAAAATGTGTCACTGTGCAGTTATGGCTTAACCCAACCATTTCCAAAACTGCAAAAATTGACTGTTATAGTTAGAAAACCTGCACAGCAGATGACAAAATTGGTGCTCATTAAAATAAAATTTCTGTACTGTAATATAGCACAGAAATAATTGAGTTAAAAGGAGAAAATGCTGATTATCAGCATGTTCTTCTTTTGTCTTAATGTTTTCCAAAGCCCATTCCCTTCTTGAGGTCTTGTTTGGGAAAGTTTAACATTTGTCAAGTTAAACTAAAGTCACGATGCTTTTTGTGTCTTTATCATAATTTAGTATGCTCTTAACCTACAGTCATAAATGTGCAATGGCGAGTATTTGTGAAACAACAATGCATTCCATTGCACAAACAATGTTAAAAAGTTTGTGGTTTTGTTGTTGTTGTATTCTTTAAACAAGCACACAGAGAGACAATATCCCATTTTTCTTGATGCAAAGGCAATCTCCCCTTACTCTACAAAAGATGGATTTGATGTAATTTGATAAGCTTAATTTTCAAACCATGGGAGGAAACTGAATTGTCTTTTTTCCCTGGCGTTTCATATCACATCTGACAAATCTTCATGATTGAATATGCGGTTATATTTCTTTTAATTGATAAGCAACATTATGAAAATAAGAATCTAAGAATGAGTTAAATCGTTCCCAAATAGGGACACCTCTGCATACAGTAATTATTACTACCATACCGAGTAATTGAAACTATGAATATCAATCTACGGAAAACCTTTTGACAACTCCACTAGATATGAGTTAAGAAAATATTGAGGAAAAAACTGCTGATAATCAGCAATTTCTTCTTTTCCCCCCAAGATTTTCTATGCTACGATAAGGAGATTTCTATGCGACTTAGTAGTTTTTGGTCTTCTGCAACTCTTGAATTTGGATCAGGCTAAAAGTTTATTGTGTGTGAAGTGTTTAATTTTAAAACTTACAATAGATTTTGAAGACATGCCTTGACCAGGTTTATTTCTATGTCTGCTTCTGCTGCTATTTTGGCTACATGATTAAATCCATCTATGTACTGTAATACCTGCAATCACATGTTAAACAACCAATAACCACACATTGATTCTTTTAGACACCCGGTGAGATAAAGGCTTCAAAAACATTGTGTAAAATGGAAAAATTGAATGTGTTAAGTAATTTCTCCATTTCTGACAATGTTTTCTAGCCAAAAGGTCCAAATAATTTTGAATTTTATTCACTTTAACCCATTACCAAACAACAATTTTTTAGCCTAGTCCAAACTCATAGGTGTTGCAGACAACAATTTCCATTGAACAAAATTAAACATTTTTTTGGTCTTTTCCAAAGCCTTATTTTGTGGGGCGTCCAAAAGGGTCAATGTGTAGGAAAGGGTTAAAGTTGTCATGTACAACATTTCTAAATTCAGGAATGTCTAAATTTTACAAATTGCTAGAGGTACAGTCACAGCTTCATAGTACCAGTATGAGGTTTTGAGTTTGATCCAAGGTCATGGAGGTATCTCTTGGACTTTTCAATGGCCGACACATTTGGCATAGGCAATGAAGTATTTTCCAGGACTTAGTTGAGGGGGAATAATCATTCTTTCCGAAAGTTGCAGAATGTTTACTGGACATTGGGTTCGGTAGAAAAAATCTTTATCAGACCGAATTTTTTTTAACAAGACCGAAAATTTTCAGAAATAACAAAATTAACATCTAATCTTGAAGCAAAATGAGAATTTTCTCCATGTCTTTCCAAGTTTTTGATGATTTTAAATGCAATTTTTAACTATCTTCACAATTGTTCTGGGCTTTAATATTGGAATGATGTGTGATTTATTGTGAAATGACATGAGCGGAATTTGATACATATTTGATATGTGACCCGTCACGCTAAAAGGGACCTTATCCGAAATTCAAAAATCTAAATTTTGACAAACGTGTCAGACTGAGTACAGGTCAACCAGATCCCGTATGCGAAAATTGAACATATAGTAAGATAGGGAAAACATTCTGGATTTAGAAAATTACATACTCATGAAAAGTGTCGGCCCTAGTCTGGCTGCGCGGACTGCGCAGGCTGACTAGGGTCAATATTTTTCACACATCCGATAAGGTCCCTTTTAGCGCGACGGGTCACATATGTTTAATCCATTACCGCCACAGACGACCAACTTGTTAGAAGTGGCGATTGCCAGTGCGAGCCCTGTAAATCACTTATACAGAAGAAACGGGAAGGATATCAGAATATACCGATAAACCAATAACTAATACCACACACCACTAACCGTATAATCCATTGTCGGTACACAATTTAAGTACTGAAATACATCAGTAGTTGTTGGCCTAGTAGCGATAAAACTTCCAGTGAATTGTACTTTCGCTTTCAGCGAGAATGAGCTGACTTGACCAGCATGGCCATTTTTAAACAGATTTTATTTTCTTGTACAAACTTTATAGTCCTTGCCCTAAAGACTCTGAAAACAAATTTGAATTATGAATCCAATCCATCAGCCGATTCAAAAGAAGATTTTTGAAGATGTACCATATCTACCCCCTTAGTGGCCCATTATTGGGCCCCAAGGGAAGGTAACTCCATAATTTGTACAAATCTGAAGCGACTGCCCATAAGAATGCATCCTACCAAATTTGGTTGAAATCCAACCAATGGTTCTTAAGAAGAAGTAAAAAATGTTAAAAGTTAACTTATATCATGTCCCCATCCCCCCCCCCCCCCAGCACGGCCATTTATTGACAGATTTTTTTCCCTTGTACAAACTTTGTAGTCCTTGCCCTAAAGACTATAAATACCAAATGTGAATCCAATCCAACAGCCCGTTCATGAGGAGAAGAATTTTTAAGATGTACCCTATTTACCCCCTTTTTGGCCCCTTATGGGGCCCCAAGTGGAGAAAACTCCATGAATTGTACAAATCTGACGCCGCTTCCCATGGGGATGCTTCCTGCCAAATATGGTTGAAATCCGTCCAATGGTTCTCAAGAAGAAGTCAAAAATGTTAAAAGTTAATGCATGACGACGGACGAAACACGATTGCATGACCTTCGGTCAGGTGACCTAAATAAGGAATAAGAAATAATTGAGACTTTGGCTGTGTCAAATATCATTGAAAACATCATGAGGAATTAAGATTAATTTCATATGAAGAATACAGTTGCTCTAGATAGTATACCATAATGTTTTTACCTGTTGTGTAGTAAGGTCCCAATGAGATCGTTTACGTCTAGGTTTAACCTCTACAAAGTCTGGGACGTCGTGATCCTGTATGGGTTTTGGATCCTCAATGAATGGGGAGACTTTCAAGTGTATTGTACAGGACTCATCTACAAATTTAACAACAAACAAGAAAGCCATAGTAACAATATACATTTTATTCCGCCATTTTTTTCTGCGACACAGCCTGACAACATGCACAAGGTCAGGTCACTGGGATCATTCTGTGAAAATTTTATCCAAATCTGTGCAAAAATTTATCAAATTGTATTCACAAGATTTTGATGTACATTTGATGTACAAACGGATTGACAGACAGAGAAGATATATGACCATCTTCTGTGTTGTATAAAAATAAACTAAAGACCACATTGATTATATTACAGAGAACAATTCCATTTTTTCATTTAAAGGGACATTACATTCCAATTTCAGTTTTATAAAGTATGTCTTGATGCAAAGACTGGTTATTCTAAAGCATAGAAATGCTATCAGTTTTTGAAGTTGTTATTTGTAAGTGAAAATTACACCTTTAAAATTGAAACAGAAATGACAAATTCCATATAAATCTGAACTGTTGTCCACAACAATTTGCTTAGTTTTAGCACAAAGATATATATTTCTCCTAAACAGTGCAATATTTTGGCTTGAAATTTTCATAAGAAAATATGCTCTTTCAGATAAAAATAAAAGTAAAATTTATGAAAAATAAATGTGAAATGTCACTTTAATAAACAGTTCAACCCATTACAAGACAGTAAAATTTTCGACCTGTGAAAATTCAGAGTTGTTGTTGAATTCAAGTAAACTAAGTTTAAAATAGATCTACTTTGGAACTTTGGGGGTAGGAATTTCAAAATATTGTGGAAAATGAAAAGAAAGTCTCTAAACTTTTTTCTACTTTATACATCAATGTCCAACGTTGTTTAGTAAAGGGTTAATGTAATTTATGAACTAACCCATAAACAGACTGCAAGACCCTGTTTTGTTCAGATTGGTCAGCACATCACTCAGAAACTGTGGTATTCTCGCCTTCTTCTCTTCATTAGATAGAAATGCCCCCTCTAACTGTGAATAAAGAATTTGAGTTTATTGGGGTTTTACGCCGTTTTCAACTACCAGGGTCATATCACGGTGGGTGAATAGAGACATAAAACAGTAAGATTTTTATTCCAAAATACACAATATCATCCACGTTGAAATATGTTTTTTAAAAGTCTTAACAAAATCATCCTTTATCATTTGTGTTAACCCTTTCACAAACAAGACCTGATTTTGATGTCAATAGAAGAAAAGACTTTGGGAAACATTGAGACAAAAGAAGAGACAGCTGATAACCAGCAGTTTTTCCTTTCGCCTAAATGTTTTCTATTCTATATTGTACACAAATCTCTTCCTTTATTACAATATAGCATCAATTTTGTCATCTACCACAGCTTTTAAATGGGACTGCTCTAAAAGTTTGCCTTTTGGGAAACTAACGGTTATTTAACTTAATTCTTATTATCCTTTTAAAGGTTTCTCTTTTTTGAAAATGTTACAACTAGACATTATTTAATATTTAAAGGCCTCTAATTACCTCTAACTGTTTCAGGTATGTTGCTAGTTTTCTCACGGTGGGTTCATACTTTGCTGTTCTCGTCTCCGAGTCAAACACAAAACACAAGTTGAAGATGAGCTCATTTCTGTCATACTTCTTGTTGGCTATACAAACAGGGCAACCAATTATCTTTTCTCCTAATGAATTTCTGAAACAAAATAAAACAAGTCTTAGTTTTGATGAATGATGATCCTAAGTTCCTCACAGAAAAGGCTTTGGAAAACATTGGGACGAAAGAAGAAAATGCTGATATAATCAGCATTTTCTCCTTTTGTCTCAATATTCAGCATTTTCTCCTTTTGTCTTGATATTTTCTGAGCAATAATGTACACAAAATATATCTTACCAGTAATGGACATTAATTTTGTAAATTGTTACATTGTAACATGTAAAAGTTGATTTTTTTGTTTCTATCTAGTTATAGTACTGATTTTGTCATCTACACTCTGCAACACCTCTGAAATTTTGCTTTGTCACAGTGTGCAAAAAGATAGTTTCTAATAATCAATGGTAAGGAAAGGGACCAGTTATTTGAGGGAAAATTAACCCTTTCCTTACTAACAAACATTAAAAGATGCTGCAGATGATAAAATGGATGTTGATAAAGATTCTGAAGAAGTGATTATCATTTGTGTATTTGAAATAACAATTAAGAATGTTGTCGCATCAAAAACCAAGTCTTGTTAAGTTGTTTGGGAAAGAGTTGAGGCAAAAAATCCTGTTTTCATTACTTACACAGTTATGATACGAAAATGGAGATCTGACTTTGTTATAAAATAGGATTTATTGGCATCAAAAAACTTCTTGGAAATGTAGTCCTCTGGTACCTATAAAACAAACAAGAATGCCATGGTAACAATATACGCCGCCACTCCCAGAGACTAAGTTTTAAGGGGGCATAACTCAGACAAAAATCAATGAACCATAAAAACCTTTCTTCATGCACATCTACCAATTGAGGTGATAACATTGACCAAGTTTCAAAAAGATCCAGCTAGAAACTTAGGAGTTGCACTCACAAGAAAAGTGGACGGATGGATGGACATACAGAGAAGATGATGACCACCTCCGGTGGCGTATAAAAAGAAAATGTTTTAACCTTTTACCATTTTTTTTTCTATTGAATGCAGACACCTAACTGAGCTGGCTTCAACATTATTTCTTCAAGTATGGTCTCTTCAAGGAAAATGTGAACAGACCCCTAGATGCCTCGGAACCATTACAACAGATTACCATGTGATTCTTCCAAATTCCAAGATGTTGCAGACGACAATTTCAGTTGAATGAAATTTTATATTTTTGGTCTGTTCTGTTCTGTTCTGTTCTATGTATTAACTTCCACAAGGGAACACCAAGATGTAGATCCGAATGTAGATCTTCTAATCTTGTAATCTTCTTTAATCAACGGTTACACTACTTAAACACTGAACTTATGTACATTAAAGTTTGTATTGCTAGGCGTGGTTTTAACTTTTAACAGTTCTGTTTTTGTATTTGTTTGGTGACAATTCACACAGTCTTTTCACATGAATTCTGTAACACAGGTCTGTTCCAATCTTCTCCAGTTCAGGTTGAAATTTGGATTTATTTAACACTTGATAGTTACCACTGTCCAGTAATAACTTGAGAATGTTATAGTCACTTTTACATATGAGTAGCCAGTTTTGCTTGCCAATAACTTTTGTACATAAAGATGCGATCTCTTGTAGTAGAGGTTTTCTGATATTATGGTATGAAGGACAGTTCAATAAAACATGAGCGAGATCTTCTTCTTTTAAGCCACAGCTTTTACACACTGGATTCTGTACACCATTGCTGAATTTGTGGTTGGTTGACTGGACCATATAGGTTCCTGTTAACATTCTGCACTTGATCAGTCCTTTCTTCACTTCAGTAGTAGTAGTATCCAAGGAGTCCCATACTGGATGAGGTTTCCCAATAGAACACTGTTCAGTGTACAAGAACTTCAGTGAAGATTTTGCGTCTGCTTCCTCTTTTAAGATGTTTAGCCAGAATGAATGAATTGTGTCCTTTATTTTCAATTTCCAAGAGCTTTTAGGGAAGAACTGGTGTTTTAATGTCTGGATATCAGGCAAGCTGTACATATCTAGTAAGTCTTGCACTTTGCTGAAGTAACTCAAATGGTTGTTACAGTTTACGGTTGATTGTCTGTTAGTTAATGATAGAATAGTGTCATTTTCACAGTGTAAAAGGTTGTACAGGAGTCCAAGTTGTCTCTTGTGAAGTTCTGCTTTTATTGGGAGGGCACCTAGAAGAAGTAGAGTAGCGCAATTAGCTGTCCTTGTTGGTAAGGATTGAATCCGTTTAAGTGTCTTGATGTGGAATTTTGATATGAGTTCCAGCTGTGAATCTGTGATAGGGATGACCTCCAATCCGTATAGTAATCTTGGGATGACGTAGCACTGGTATATTCTATAAGACACCTTTGGGTTGAGTCCGTTAGAACCGTGGACACCTGTTCCTATAAGCGAGTAAAGGGTTCGTCTTGCAAGTTTTATCCGATCATCGATGTTGGCTATATTTTCATTGGATTCAGACCTTAGGATACCAAGGTGGGTTGTATTGTTTGTAAGTTGGATCTCTCTGTCATCCAGTTGTAAGGAAAAGGATTCTTTTTTGAAGGACTTGGCTTTAGCAAGAAGAACAGCATTTGACTTGTCTGGGTGGATTGTCACTCTATCCCGTTTTGCGTGCTGGCCTACGATGTTTGTCATGAGTTGTAATTCCTCCTTATTGTCAGACAATAAAGCGAGGTCGTCAGCACAGGTTGGACACCCTGAGTATGTGGTTCCAATGTGATAACCAATATGTTGTTTCTCTAATTCCATAAGACACGGGTTAATATAAGTTTTGTATAAAAACGGGGATAAGATGCCTCCTTGTCTTACACCTTGTAGGATTTTAAAGGATTCACTTGTTTCTCCCATCCATTCTACTTTAGATGATAGTCCTGAGTAGAGATCCTTTATAAGGAGCCACAAAGTTGGATGAATGTTCATTTCGTACAGTTTATCAAGCATAATGGTATGGTTGACCACGTCAAAAGCCTTCTGACTGTCCAGAGTGAGTAGAAATAGTGAAGATCCTGTGTTGATTTTTGCTTCTGCTCTTGCTTCTGTAATCAAGAGGGCTGCCATAACGGGAGATAAGTTTGGTGTAAAACCAAATTGAAGAGAGGATTGTTCAAAGTATGAAGTGCGCCTTGGCAGTAGTATGCTTTCAAACAGTTTACCTATGATAGGGGTTACAGTGATACCTCTGTAGCTGTCTAGGCTGGAAGGGTCTTTAGACTTCTTGAGAACTGGAGTAATGACCCCTGATTTGAACATCTCTGGAACCTTTCTGGAAGACAGAAGAGTGTTAAATGTGTCTGTAAGATAGTCTATAATGCTGTTGTCTGATAGTTTCAGGTGTTCAGCTGTCAAACCGAATTCGTCTGGAGATTTTCTATTGTTAAGTTTCAGAATGGCTTTCCTCGTCTCTACTGCGGTGATTGGAGATAATTGCTGGTCCTGTTCCGTAAAGAACTGTTCTATGAGGGCTTGTCGTACTTCGCAGAGGTCAAGATGACACTTGTCGTAGTTTTTCTCCTTTGGAATAGCGAGGTCCTCGTAGTAGGAGGCAAAAAGACGTCTCTGATTTTCAGCCGAAAATGTAGTGTTTCCCTCAACTGTCAGACAGGTTGTTTGATTGGATGTACCTTTGTTTCTTCTTTTTAATTGGTAGAATTTATCTGTAGAGGGGTTTTCCATCAACGAGTCGTAGAAATTTTTGCGGACTGTATGCTTCTCTGTTCTAAGTATTTGTCTGAGGGTTCTTTTGGCGAGTATGTTTTCCTGACATAGATTATTACTCAATCTGCCGGATTGGACCCATGCTCTGTATTTGAGTTTGCATATCTTCATTTGGTTCCTGGCCTTTGTG
The DNA here is from genome assembly GCA_963680895.1 of Fragum sueziense. Lineage (NCBI taxonomy): Eukaryota > Metazoa > Mollusca > Bivalvia > Cardiida > Cardiidae > Fragum > Fragum sueziense. The sequence goes on from OY804597.1 coordinate 29,405,221, forward strand.
GATGCTTTCCATTTAGGACCTTTCAGTTTTGTGACTTTAGAGGGGACTGAAATTTTGGCTGATGAATGTATGGCTTCAGTATGTAATAATAATCTGTCGTCTGCTGAGGCATCAGGGTTCACTTTGGAGAGTCTTTTGCTCAGTTCTTGCTCGAAAAGGGGTTTGTTAGCTTTTTCCCACAGTAGTGTTGTGTTGGTCCTAGACTGCTTGTTGCTGGTCTGTTGAGTTTTCATCTTAACTGAAAGATTGGCTGTAACTTGGACATGACTAGATGTATTTTTAGCATCTTTTGTCCCAATTTTCTGGTCACAAATGATATTGAGATCTGTGGTTAGTATATAATCAATTTGGGAAGTGCCCCTGCCCGAGTGGTGGAAGAATGTATGTTGTTGGGTTGGTAGAGATAGTAGGTTATGCTCCTTGGTAAATTGTTGGAGAAGTACATCATGACGATTCGAAGGTCTTGGATGTAAAAGTGTCCCGTTGAAATCACCAAGTAGTAAGATAGTATGGGTTGGCCGGTATTTGTTTATCAAGTGGTCCAGTATGTCTATGCATTCCCCGTATTCCTCAGATGAGTTAGCTGAGCTGTTGTTTGTTGGTAGGTAAACATTGATGATGCATAAGTTACTCTCTGCCGATATGGTAATAGCCTGGATTCTTTCATTACCTTCCGGAATCTTTTTGACAACGTTTGTCCATGTGGATGGCCATAAAATTGAGATACCACCGTGACCACGTGGGAGATTATAGCCCGAAAGTGGGTCATTGAGGTCAGAGCATCTTGTAAAATGGTCCTTGTTTGCTGCCAGTTTATCCATTTCATGCGATTGGAAACTCCATAACCAGTGTTCCTGTATACAGACAATATCATTATTCTGACAGAGTTCTTGGAAAAAAGGGGCGTTATGTTGTACTCCCTCAATATTACAGGTCGCTATACTGATATTCTGTTTTCCTCTTCCTGGATGGAACGTGTTAGATCCGGGGGATTTTCTTTGATCCTGGGAATGGACAAAAAAGACTGATTTGATTTTGGGGTATACTTGTCTGTTTGACATCTCTCGTTGCTATTGTTAGGATTGACGCTTCGTTGGTGTCTATTTTGGTCACATTGTCTTTTGGGCGGACTTTCGTCAGTATGTATGCTGGGTTCAGCCTGCTTGCAGGCTGCGTCCCTCTTCCTGTTGTTTGGATGTATATTTGAGGGTCTTATGCCCTTGGGTCTGGTTTGATCTCTTTGTTGGTGTATGTTATTCGGATAGTTTGTAGTAGTATTTTGGTTTGGTATAGTTTGGCTTCGAGTTGAAGGACTATTTACCTTTGATTGGTTTTGTTGGGTGTAGTTTGTGGCAGTCTGTACTGAATTTTGGTTGCCATCTAGATGGTTGGCCGACGTTGAAGGATTTAGGATTGGTTGTTGAAAACTCATCTGGTTTTGACTGTTTGGATGAACTCTTTGTTGGATGTTTAGGTGGTTGTATATAGGTGGGATGGCTGTACATCGGGTTGTTGATATAAGTGGGGGTCATTACAGGTTGATGGAATCTCATATTTGGGAATACCTGTGGAGGCTGAAAGGGTTGAAGCCCAGGGAAGTTGCCTTGCATGACGCCAGTACCTGTGTAAAACATCTGAGGATGGCCTGAAAAGTGATGAGCACCTGTATTTGGGATAAAAGTAGGGTTCATAAACCGTTGGTTTTGACATTGGTTTGTTAATTGCATTTGTAGCATATTGTTCATTTGTGCTGTTTGCATCATTTGTAGTTCCAATATACGTAGTCTTTGGTCTATTAAATTGGTTTGTAGGGTGTTACAGGGGACTGACCTGTGCTGACAGCAGTTGAAATGGTTAATTTCAGGCTGAGATTGACAGTGGGTAGGATACTGTTGATTTGGCATATGAGTAGTTTTGTTTTTTTCATAGAGATCTATGGTAGAAAGCAGGGTGTTGACTTTACGCTCAAGTTCTAGTATATATGCTTTTTCAGTTCAGTCGTCTTTCTTTTGCTTTTTTGGTTTGGTAGGTTTTCTTACCTTGTCCGTAGACAGGTTTACCTCAGGAGTAGATACTTGTGTTAGTAGTTCACAGTCTGACTGGGTGTTAACAACCACTGGATGTGGACCATCTACAGCAACATCTGAGTGTGGATCATCCATAGCCAAGGGAGTGTGTTCATGAACTTGTGAGGATTCAGACTTCTCAATGGTAGTGGATTCTTCCCTGTCGGCTGAAATATCTAAGATAATTGGGTTGTTAATGATTTCTTCATTAGAGATGTTTGATAGAAGTTGTTTTATGTTGTCTGTGCAGGTGTCACAAATGAAGTCGTCATCTCCAAGTGATTCAATTACCTTGTCGGTTATACCCAGACATGTAAAATGGTACCAGTCTCCACATTCACCACAGAGGATGACTTTCCCTATAGCTAGCTCTTGGCAAATTGGACACTTTTCTGTAATAGCATCTGAAGAGGTAAATGAGATATCATTAGTCTCAGGCTGAGATATATATTCATCTTCTTCAGGATTGTTAGTTAACATTCTATTGCTCGGTGGCAGGCTTCTTTCAGTCGGATGCTGTTGATGAGAAGTACATGAGGCAGTTAGTTGTCCCTGAGGGGGATTTTGAGTCTGATCACTGTTTATAGCACTTTTAATGTTTTTATTGATAATGTCTAATTGATCGTTTCTGTTCAACATTTCACTTTGTAATTTGTCAAGAATCTCCGACACAAAAATGTCAATTTTGTTACCATTCACTAAGACAGATGAGGTTGTGTGATAGAAATTTATAGTAAATTTGTGTTGTTTACCACAAGAACCGTCGGACCTGCGGTTGAAGATTTTGATACAAGAGTCCACATTTGCACCCTGGCGGTCAAGACCGTTACGAAATTCTGCACAATATTCAAAGTTCTCGCTTTGGAGCAGTTCATGAATACACACTTTTGAGAGTTCATAGGCGGAAGCACTGAGTTCGATAACCAGATTATTGTCTGCTTTTAGTTCACAAGTCATATGATCTTTTGAGCAGCTGTTGCTTTTCTTGTTAAGGGATTTTTCTTTGTTAAGAGAATAATTCTTCATACATACAGTTTGTGACGTTGATGCACCATTTTGCTGTAGGTTGGAGGCGGAAGCACGTCTTGTCATCATTCTATTTGCAGCGGTTGCCATTATTGATAATCACACCCGGACACTGCTGTCTGAATAGAGTAAATAAAGTTAATATTGAGTTCTGTTGTTTAAGTATGACGAAACACTGTTCAGATGCGTATGTTTGTTCATATGCGCATTCACTACGATACGGATTGATACATTTGATGGTGGAAAAGTTCGATGGATTACAACTCTAGAACATGGAAAAGTGTGATGAATGATATGATCGTTCGGCCCTCAGACTTTCTAGTTCAGCATTGCTGTATGACACACACAGAAAATGACACTTGGATGTGCTATTTGATGTAGTATTAAAAGAGTTCAGGAACAAAATTACGTAAAAGTCTAAAATATGATGGAGAATAGAATGATCCTCTGCTTCTAAGACAGCACACAATGTTTAAGAGCGTAAAAAAGAAGTAACTCACAGAGTCCGTTGAAAATTGTCCTCTATTGTGGCTTGGTGACCTCGTAGATAAAAATTTGTAAGAAATAAAAACCTGTTCGGCTGTTGATGAGTGAAATTGTGGCTCGTACTCGTAGAATGAATTGATGAAATGACTGTGTCCGATGATGACGGCTAAAAATTGCGATAAAATTCTAAAATTTGATGCGAAGGCTGACTGCAAGCATAATAGTGGAGGTAGAAGTAGATATGGAGGTGATAAAATCCACTGTAGTGATGGTCCAGAGAGAATTTCTTCCAAAAATTCAAGATGGCTGTCGATTTTCGCGCCGTTGGAAACACGTTGTCCGTGGGTGGAGCAGCGAATAAATGAGTATTTCCCAGCAAATACTCGGGATAAACTTCGTTAGTAGAACATCTGGTGATCTCTATATACAATGCTGTTTAGTAAAAGAACGTCCAACGTTGGTAAATGTAGATAAAACTTGTAAAATAATAAAATTTTGCTGCTCCAAAAAACACGTCCTCTCTGTTCCACGCCTAGCCTTATCTTTTCTCTCTGTGTAGAAAAACATTATGGAAAATGAATTGCTTGTCACACACAATTTCTTTATTGCCACAATGTTTTCAAGAGCTTCCCTGTTTTTGGACATCAAAATGTGTCAAAGGGACTCAACAAAATGCATTTGACTTCAACATAACAAAACTCCTGGCTACGCCCCTGGAACGCATTATTTAGATCTAGAAACAGATAACACAGTGATTTTTATGTGCTTTGGAGAGAGTTAGGTCAAATCATTGCATTTCTTTAAACCTTTCCTCAAAAGGGCTCATAAGACAACTTTGCACATGTTCAAAACAACAAATAGATACATGTGTATTGCCAAAAGCAGAAGATTGTATCAAAAGTTGAAATTCAACGATCAAGAACCAACCGTGTCAGTATCAACATTTTCTTCTTTTCCCTTGATTTTCAATATATCCTTACCAGATATCTAAGAACCAATCATTAGGTATGATCAATCACAGGGTTAAAGCGTTGGCCTCTGTGTGAATACAGCAAGATAGAATTTGACATTTGAGGGTACGAACAATGATTGGTGCGAATCCGTACAACGCATAATTTGGGTAAATTTGCCTTATCATTATCTGAAAACGTTTTCAAAAACCTAAAACATGAATAATTTATCTTCCTGTGACCTGATAAGTGATCTTGGGTCCAGCTGTTGGGTGAAATTCAGCAAAAAACAAACATTTTATTTCATTCATATCGGCTGCTATTGCACTTGATTGTGAAATACTCCTCCTTTAATCGAACATTATTTTAAACGATTTTCACTCGAATTTGAGCTATTATGATATTGAATATAAATTGATACCTACTTCAATATTCAATGATAAATTATAAACTTCTAAACGTGTCTGAATTTCTATTTTGAAAGCAATTTTATTTCATATTCTTCGATTCAGGACAGAATTTAAAACAAACGAACCGATGAGAAATGACGTCGAAAATGCACCAACCTCAAGCTTCCTCGTCGTCTTACAGCGGCAAAAGCGGCGGGGGACCACTACGACAGCCTAACAGACATGAAGACTTACAATTCCCCTTCTGCCCAGACTCGAATAACTATGAAAAATTGGCTAAAATAGGCCAGGGAACGTTTGGGTAATATAAACTTGTGTAGTAAACGACGAGTACCTATTTCCGGACGATTTGATAAATTACTATGCAGTAGCTGCTATGTACTCTGCATCCAGATATTTATAGCTCAAGATAAACTATCTTGCAGAGCTTCTCTAGCTAATAGTTAGAGTAATCCGAGTCTTCTCTGATGTAAATACGCTCTTTGATATTTTGATTTTTCGCTATTTACATCAGAGAGCGTTGCTCTTTGAAAAAATCAAGAAGTTCGCAACAAATTGTTGCGCATCATTCACCGTCCGATCTTTAACGCTATTGTTAAAACCCCTGATGATATCGATAAATGACCCATTTATTGTTATGGCTGCTGAAAAAATTACGACCAAAAAGTATTTCTAAAAGGTTAATAGGCAATGTTTTGCAAAAACCCTCACCTGAGCAGCCTTTGTTTACTTTACAGAACTTTCTGCTGTTTTCAAAGAGCAACGCTCTCTGATGTAAATAGCGAAAAATCAAAATATCAAAGAGCGTATTTACATCAGAGAAGACTCGGATTAATAGTTAGAGGTGCTCCGCCAGGTCATTTATCGTTAGTCCAGTCAGGTTACTGAGCTTACTCTTGTTCTGTGTAGCAAATCTAGAATTTTTCAAAGTCCCTATTCAAGGTAAAGTGAGGCATAAACAATGAAAAATAACTACCGGTACATAATGCTTAAAACCACCGTAAATAATTTATTCTATACTTGTGTAAAGAATCTTAATCTTTTAAATTAAAACTGTCCTGTGATCAATTTAGCAAAAAGTCTTCAAAAAAATAAACTTTTGAGTTTTGTCTACCGTTGATGATGTGACATATCTCTAGACTTACACCTCGGACACTACAGGCTCAACAATCTTACATGAAGTTCCGCTTGGTTACCTTTACTATGACTATTGGTTGTGTACATCATTAACGAATTACACAACCAGGGTTTTTTTTTACTAAGAAATTGGGGCCGAATATCTGTCCCTTCCCCTCTGGGAATTTTTCCCCTAAATTGTAATTTTCCCCTCATAAATCAATGTTTTAACCTTTAAATTGTTCTCCCATAGAGTATTTATGTTTACAACCAAAGATCTTCAGTTTAAAAATTATAAGCTTATAGATTACTTTCATAATCTATTTTCTTTGTTTTCTAAAACATTTAGAAGCATTTTCTGTATTCAAGCAAAAAAACAAGCTTGAAAAATCTTCCCCTATAAGATCTCATTTGAAGCATTTTTCCCCAAATCAAGGGCCCCGGGCCCCTTCCATAACCATAAAAAGAACCCCTGACAACATATTCAATAGGTACATCTTTACACACTTTGTTTTACAAAATATTTTCAAATACTGAAATGTTGGTGATGTAACATTTAAAGATATGGTTTCCACACTGATTTCATCAATGAACATACTTCAACAACTATCGATGTAAGTGCCATTTGTTTGCACCAAATAGGTATCATAGAGATAGATTAAGATGTTGAACGTCTGAAATAACATTTTTAAAGTGAAATATTGATTTTATATGCATTTGCAGAGACATAACCAAAAAGACACCAAATTGTTACGTCTCAAACACCTTTTTTAATCGAAATTTTCTAGATATTGAGGAAACATTTACTACAATGAAAGTTTGAGTCTTATAATTTAACATGTCTTTTATTTCCTCAAAGAATCACCAGAGTGATAAAGGATCAGATTGTTTCAAATACCTCATTTTATTTCGTATGGTGTAAAATGTTAACATTTTCCGTCCACAATTTTGGTTTTCTTTTTGAAATTTCATCGAATATAACGTAAATTTCATCGAATATAATGACTTAGACCAAATACTTATATTGATAATAGGTGTTTGATATACTCATCTTCCACTACATATTGCTTTTGATAACATCCGGTGAACACAAAAAAGAGATTTTTGAGACTTTAATGATGTAACAAGAAAATGCAGGACGGAAAAAACGGGTCCACATGTAACATGTCAATACTTGAAATGCAATATTTGTTGACCTCTGCTATGTCTGATCTGTTTTTCATACATTGTGACTTTCCTAGCAATCCTTTTTTATGTTACATGAATCCATTGGGTTGGACGATTTACCGAAACGTACCGAAACCGACCGAAACCGACCGAAACGTACCGAAACCGACCGAAACGTACCGAAACCAATACCGAAACGGGCCGTATAGTACCGAAACGGTATCAAAACATGAAGCTGTTTTCATCTAGACATGTAGCGAATTCAATCAGGGTGTAGGCCAATCTTAGTCTGGTCTAATATGAAATGAGTTACAGTTGTCGAAATAGTTTTTTGCCCAGATATCTTTAAATCAGTTCATAGATCTATCAATCACAAACTACTAGAAAAAGTAGGCCTACCCACACACCCATTTATGTTCGAACCCCATCCATAGAAATCCCTGTTCCGCCGCTGATCAATACGTTATATGTTGTTTTTTTTTAATTTGAGACGTCAATCGGTTGTATAAGAGAGAGCTAAACTGGAGAGATCTAGTGTAATTTTATTTAAATGTGTAGTAGATTAAACGGGCGATTAGATTATTTTTCACACATATTCCAAACTCGCTGTTCAAAGGGATAATCATTTGGCTTAAAATTTTGCAATGACGCACCTGTCCTGCAGATTTCATATTCATTATTATATGATTCTGTAGTTTGGCCGATCATAGCGTATGGAGCTGCCATATGGGGGTATAAGTCATTTTCGTGTATAAACGCCGTCCAAAATCGTGCTATGCGTTTCTTTCTTGGTGTTGGAAAATATACGCCAAATGCGGCAGTCATTGGGGATAAGGGTTGGACTCCTCCATCCGTTAGGCAGTAGAAATCTGTTAGTTTATATTGGTCAAGATTGTCATGTATGCCTAGTACGCGTCTTAATAAACGTCTCGCTCAATGGTGTTATTCTGTTGCTGGCGTGTCCTGCAAAAATTGGTATTTCCATATTTCAAAGACTTTACGCACATGTAATTTAAATACATTTTTAGACATAAACGAGCCATTGTCAAAGTATCACCTTACAAATAATATTGAAAACGAATTAAAATCAGTTTTCGTAACAGATTGGAAAGAATCTATACAACGTGAAACTAGTGTTTCAGGTAATGGTTCAAATAAATTACGCACTTACAGATTGTTTAAAGGTGATTTTGGCGTTGAAGATTATTGTAAAGTTATTTTACCTACGAGGCACAGGACTGCATTTTCAAAATTTAGATGTGGTGTTGCACCTTTGAAAATAGAAACTGGTCGGTACGAAAGATTACCCATTGTTGAACGTCTATGTCCATTTTGTCTGAGTATTGAAGACGAAGTTCATGTTATCCTTTATTGTCATCTTTATACAGATTTAAGAGAAGCACTTATTGAAAATGTTAAACTGATCGATCCTATTTTTGATAATAGATCAAACGAGGATAAAATTAAAACATTATTTTGTCACCCACGTTTGATTAGAATTTGTGCCAAAACCTGCTATGACGTATTAGAGCGTCGTAATTTGTTCCTTAATAAATAATCTCCAAATTGTTTTAAAACTGTTTATTAAGTAAATATTTTAGAATTATGTATTTCTACTTTTAATAATTCTATGCATGTGAGTGAGAGTGTAAGAGAGAGTGAGTGTTAGTGTGTTTTTGGGAATGAGTGAGAAGAAGAGAGAGAGAGAAAGAGATAAAGATGAATATGTGTGTATATAGAGAAAGAACCTGTCTTTTTATGAATGTGCAAAATGTGCAATAAGATAGTCTCCTATAATTCTTTTTAAGAATGGTCACATATACATATTTTATGTTGTAATTTTATCCATTTGTATATTTGTAAAAATGCATATATGTGAACGAGACTTTAATAAACTATTAAATCTAAATCTTCATGAATTGTCAAGTTCGGAAATTTTACCTCTTTCTTAAAGATCGATGCACGATCTTTGAGCTATTTCCCAAACAGACATATTGTTAGAACAATCCTTTTTGAGAGCATAACTTTTTAAGAATTTTGAGAGCAGAACTTTTTTGAGATTTCGAGACAACAAAATGCATTTTAAAATTTAGAAACTTTGAAATTTGTTTCAATTATATCACAGAAAATATCGATTAACTGCTCAGTTTTGCATGGCACGTCGTTGTAAAACTGGGTAATTTACAATGGCATAACAAGCCTCTGATTGGCTGAATTATTTCATCCCCATATAAATGCTCTGTTTTCCCGCGTTTCTTCACAATATTGTCTTATTCTCAGTCGCGCTTTTCGACATTTATTTAGAAATTCTTACCCTCCCACCCAGTCCCAGTTTATTATGCATTTGTTCTTTATGCGTGAATTAAGTTATTGATAAGAAGGAAATTGCTTGCTTTAAATTGTTGAATTTCATTCTATTGAAGGTAGTGCTTTTTATCTTCTTCTTATAGAGTCAAGTTATTTCCTGATGAGTGTTACTTTAATCCACTCTGTTCTAGGTTGCGGTTGGACAATTAGCCAGCATCTCACTGTGTTTCATTTGTGTAATAGGTCATGTCATTCTTAACAAAGATTCGTGTTGTAACAGTGAGATGTTGGCTCATTGGCCATTTGATTTACATCGCATGGTAATTTATTTTCATGACTCTAGGTTTTGAATACAGATCTTGTCATCTGCTTTGCCTTAATAGATCTGAGAATTATTATATATTTCTTCAGTCGACTGAGTAGTACTCGTATTAAATCATCATCAAAAGTAATTTGGGCTTGTTGTCTGATTGCTAATTAGCATTTTCTTTTATTGCCTCAATCTATATGTTTTTGAGCATATTCTGTTAAAGACGTCACAACAGGTTTTTTTAGGAAGAATTAACGGAGCTTATTAAAGGGCTAGACATTTCAGGCAGAACAACGTGTGGACAGCCAAGATTCGCATAGCTAAAACATATTCTGTTTCATCTTCTACGAACTTGCAAAAACCGAAATTTGCTATATAACATCTGACTAATCAAAATAATTTTTCCATGAGAAGCAGACGCAAACACATTCGTGAGTCTGTACTGAACTGTTATGTCTTCAATGAGGACAAAATCCTGAAAGCGATTACTAGTATTTGATTGGTCAGATGAAATGGTCCTAGAATTAGATAACTCCATACTGGTGCTGATAATCAGCATTTTCTCATATTCCTCAATTTTTCTACATGCTATTATATCGTAGACAAATTATCCAGTCTTTCTCAATATCCGTTTTTGTCCTCTGTAGCAGTATTGGAATATGAACCCTAAAATGTTGCTGTTTGGGAAAGAGTCAATTAAACCTGTAACTGTTTTGTCACAAAAATCATACCGGGTAACTCGCCGAAGAGGTAGTGGTATATTCATTTGGCTTATATAACTATGGTGCACATAATATAGTGCCACATTCCGATGATTTATTTCTTACTTTCAAAAATATAATTCTACGTAAGCAATATCTGACTTGTATCGTCACACGTAACGCGTTAGTTTAACTATCGATTAAATACTAGTAGGCTTTTAACAAGGGCCGTCAGAGACGGACAATGCTCCCCGAATAAGGCATTGTCACAGCATAGATGTATGCCATTGAGAGCACCTTATTGTCAAAGGCATCTGATTTGCTACTCAGATATGAAATTTCATCAAATTCTGACACTTAGACTAGGAGAAATTAGAGAAAAATTGTATTTTACATTAAGTCCCCTTTTCCCATGACGAGGCCTCAAATCCAAAAACCGGGAAAAGTACATCGGCATTGTGTCATAGGGAGTGCACATGGTAAGTTTTGCTACGACCATTCTGTGTCTTTTAGAACGTCAGGAGCACGCAAGACAGAAGTACGGAGCACGTACGACATACGTGCGTGTGACGCAGGTAACAATATCTGAAATTCCAGAAAATCCACAAAGAATTTTCTCGAAAGAGATTCATACTTTTCACCTGCTTTGAACGTACATATTTTGAGGCGCTCTTACAACCCGTCGTGCGTCTTTATAAATCGTGCGATTTTGCAGGGTTTTAAAACGTACGATTTTTTAAAAAAACGCACGACGGGTTGTAAGAGAGGCTTTAGTTTGTATCATAATCTAGTATTTGTATATGGTATATTTATGCTGATCTTTAATAATTTAAGGAATTATGTTAAAGCAAAAATGCATCTGATATCGTATGGTAGCATATATCTTAAAATGCTCATTTTGACTTATGACAATACGAAACTTTGTTATAATACATAACAAAGTTTCTTATTTTCTATTAGGAAACAATAACTTCATTAGATAATGATATTTAACCACTGTTATCCTGATTATAGAAGGTGGTGATTGGTTTTAAGAAACGAAAACAAAATAACACAGGTTATCTGGTGACTTATGATATGGCGAGTTGAGAATAATAGGCCTACTTAGTTTTAATCTGTACTCAACGAGTACTCACTTTTCCTTAATAGCCAACTTTGTATTATGACAAATTTTCCTGATCATACCGAAATGATTTAAGCATATTGCTTTTTTTGTTGCTGTTGTTCTTGTTGTTTGTTTGTTTTTTGTGTAAAAATACGTAATTGAAAAATTAAAAACAATTGATCATCGTCCAGAATGCGCACATTTAAAAGGGTTGGAGGTTCTGCGTACAAGAAATCGATCTAGGTCTCAAATAAAAAGAAAAGAAAAGAAGAAAACATACATTTCAAATTCTGGGGAAATTGCCAGCCTGGTTAACAAGTTTTGATACCGTTTCGGTAAAATACGGCCCGTTTCGGTATTGGTTTCGGTACGTTTCGGTCGGTTTCGGTACGTTTCGGTCGGTTTCGGTAAGTTTCGGTCGGTTTCGGTACGTTTCGGTAAATCGCCCAACCGAATCCATTCATGAATTGAATTTCACAAATACATGTACTAGTCTCACTGTTGTACCTGTTCTTTTTGCACATTTCAGAGAAGTTTTCAAAGCTAGAGACAGAAAGACCAAGACTGTAGTAGCCATGAAGAAGGTGTTGATGGAAAATGAAAAAGAAGGAGTATGTATATCATATTTTGTGAAATTATTTGATTTTTCATGCTTTCAACCATCTCTCTTTCTTGCACAAAATTGGGTTCTTTCAAGTTTTTATACAAAGTAGAGGGGGTATTTTGTTTTCACCATGTCTGTCTGTCCGTTCATCCGTCCGTCCGTAGACTTTTTCGTTTCCGTGCTGTAACTCAACAACGATTTGACCTAGGATCCTGAAACTGTACACAGTTGTTGCTCATGACCCAAGGAGGTGCCCTATTGTTTTTGGGTCAACAAGGTCAAAGGTCAAGGTCACAATCAGACTTTGTTTAAAATCCGTTTCCGTGCTCTAAGTCAAGAACCGGTTGACCTATGATCATGAAACTTTACACAGTTGTTGCACATGACCCAAGGAGGTGCCCTATTGTTTTTGGGTCACCAAGGTCAAAGGTCAAGGTCACAATCAGACTTTGTTTAAAATCTGTTTCCATGCTCTAAGTCAAGAACTGGTTGACCTAGGATCATGAAACTTTACACAGTTGTTGCCCATGACCCAAGGAGGTGCCCTATTGTTTTTGGGTCACCAAGATCAAAGGTCAAGGTCACAATCAGACTTTGTTTAAAATCTGTTTCCATGCTCTAAGTCAAGAACTGGTTGACCTACAGCACTTTTCCAGTGACAAGGCGCTAGTGGGGGTATTTGTCCACTTTGCGACAGTTCTAGTTAGCTATTACCAGTATTCTAAGATTTTGGTTAATCCATGAAAACATTTCAAGGCATTAACGGTATTTGGATATTGGAGAATATGGATGTAAATAAAAAACTTTTAATTTCGGTTTCCCTTTCAAAAGGTGAAAAAATGTTGATGCAAATGGAGAAAAAAGCTAGTTATTAGCTTTTTTTTTCTTTTGCCTCTTGAATGATTTCAATTCATAAGCCATTTCTTTTAAGGATGTCAAAACTAGATCTTGTTAAAGATATCCTCTTATAAAATGTTACTTTTTACCTCTTATTACTTAACCCTGTCCCAAACAAGACTGGGTTTAAACGTCAGTATTAAGGAAGGTATGGGAAAACAATTAGGCGAATGAAGAAAATGCTGATGATCAGCATTTGCTCCATTTGCCTAAATATATTCTGGGGCTTTATTTCACAGAAATCCTGTCTTGATCAACATAAAATTAATTTTGTCCTCTGCAACTCATCTCAATTGGTCAAATATAAAAATTGCCATTTGAGAAAGGATTAATCAATGTCAATGAATATTGTACTAAAAATAGACTGCATTTGTTGTTATGTTTTGATAAACTTTCGGTGCTGTTATAAAATTTTATAACAACACCTATGAAATAATATTTGTTTGTCCAAAATTACGTCACTGTTAAGTGGATAAAATTGTTACCTATTTCAGTTTCCTATCACGGCCCTAAGAGAAATTAAAATATTACAACTTTTGAAACATGAAAATGTGGTGAATTTGATAGAGATTTGTAGAACAAAAGGTATGTTTGTTATTTCAGAAAATTTCTCAAATTAGTAAAATTTAATCCTTTTCCAAACAGCAGGAATTTAGACTGTCCCAATTATTTGAAATCTGCAGAATGGTATACGAATTCATTATTGTAATAAATAAACTAAGAGCACTTAAAATATTGAAACAAAAGGATAAAATGCTGATAATCAGAAAATTATTTTCATTACCCATTAACACATAAAAACAAATTTTGATGCCCTGCAAGGTAAAGATTATGGACTCTGGAAAACATATGGGACAAGGACAAATTGACCAAACGCCGACTGTAAATTAAAACATCGATTAGCCAATGGACGACCAGAAAAATGCCATGCCCCAATTGTTCTTCGTTGCACGTGTTATTGTATCGATTTATCGACTGACAATCAAAACAATCGACATGCCAATGGCAAAGAATTTTGTGCTAACAATGGACTAGGTTTACGGTTATGTTTTGATAAACCGTCGGTGTTGTTATAAAATCTCATGACTATGGCTTAAATCAAGCCTTAGTTACGAGATTTTATAACAACACCTACGAAATACTATTTTTGTTTGTCCGAATTTACGTCACAGTTAACTGGATAAAATCGTTCCCTATTAACAATCACATCACCATTGTTTGTCTTAAATTCTATGTTGGGCGGAGCGATTTATCGATTGGTGTTTGGTCAATTGCTTGTGACAAGCGATTTCTTCATTTTCCACAATGTTTTCTACCAAGAAAGACCAAAAATGTTAAATTTTGTTCAATGGAAATTGTCGTCTGCAACACCTATGAGTTTGGACTAGGCTAAAATTTTGTTGTTTGGTAATGGGTTAATTGGTCTGTTTATTTTTCAGCAACACCGTACAACAGATTTAAAAGTACGTTCTATCTGATATTCGAGTTTTGTGAGCATGATCTGGCAGGCTTGCTCAGCAATATCAATGTAAAGTTCTCTCTCGGAGAAATCAAGAAAGTCATGCAACAATTATTGAACGGACTCTACTACATTCACGTTAACAAGATTCTCCATAGAGACATGAAAGCTGCTAACATCTTGATCACAAAACATGGTGTATTAAAACTTGCTGATTTTGGACTTGCTAGAGCTTTGAGTCATATTTGTAAGTACACAAATCGTGTGGTGACCTTATGGTATCGTCCACCGGAGTTGCTGCTTGGTGAGAGGAATTATGGTCCTCCAATAGATATCTGGGGCGCTGGCTGCATTATGGCTGAAATGTGGACACGATCACCAATCATGCAAGGACAAACAGAACAAGATCAGCTCAAACTGATCAGTCAGTTATGTGGATCTATCAAACCAGAAATCTGGCCCAACTGTGACAAACTTGATCTGTATTCTAAGTTAGAAATTCCAGATGGACACAAAAGAAAAGTAAAGGAGAGATTAAAGCCGTATGTCAGAGATCAGTATGGACTCGATCTGTTGGATAAGTTACTGTGTTTGGATCCATCAAAACGTGTCGATGCTGACACGGCGCTGAATCATGATTTCTTCTGGGAGGACCCGGCACCACAAGATCTGAGTCGTATGTTGTCGCAGATATCGACGTCCATGTTCGAGTATCTAGCCCCTCCCAGACATCCCCAGGGACGACCGACCAAACAACAACAGGCTGCAAGACCTCAACCCCAGCCTAACTTGGGTCAACACTTTGAGAGGGTCTTCTAGGCTGCGACATGCCAACAGTTAAAATCCTCTTTACCAAAACAATGTTTTAGATTTGTGCACTTTGAAACATTCGACAGATGACAAGATTGATTTGATAAAGATGATATTTTTGTTTAATAAAGCTTAGAAAATATTGAGGCAAAAGGAGAAAATGCTGGTCATCAGCATTTTCTTCTTTTACTTCCAATATTTTCCCAACCCTTTTATAATGGGGACATCAAAACCAGGTCTAGACACGAGAGAAAGGTAAAGGAGAGATTAAAGCCGTATGTTAGAGATCAGTACACACTCGATCTGTTGGATAAGTTACTGTGTTTGGATCCATCAAAACGTGTTGATGCCGACACGGCGCTGAATCATGATTTCTTCTGGGAGGACCCGGCACCACAAGATCTGAGTCGTATGTTGTCGCAGATATCGACGTCCATGTTCGAGTATCTCGCCCCTCCCAGACATCCCCAGGGACGACCGACCAAACAACAACAGGCTGCAAGACCTCAACCCCAGCCTAACTTGGGTCAACACTTTGAGAGGGTCTTCTAGGCTGCGACTTAACAGTTAAAATTATCTTTCACAAAACAATGTTTTAGATTTTTGCAGTTTGAAACCTTGGATATATGACAAAATAGATTTGATAAAGATGATATTTTTGTTTAACCCTTTCCCACACAACAAAATTTTAGGGTTGTCCAATTTGAAAGCTAATGCACATGACAAAAGGGATGTTGTTAAAGATAAAATTTGTGTACAATACAACTCAGAAAATGTTGAGACAAAAGGAGAAACTGCTGGTTATCAGCAGTTTCTGCTTTTGTTTCAATATTTTCCCGAGCCATTTCTTCTAGGGATGTCAAAAGCAGGTCTTGTTTGGGAAAGGGTTAATAAAGCTTAGAAAATATTGAGGCAAAAGGAGAAATATCAGCATTTTCTACTTTTGCCTCAATATTTACCAAACCCTTTTATAATGTGGACATCAAAACCAGGTCTAGACACGAGAGAAAGGTAAAGGAGAGATTAAAGCCGTATGTAAGAGATCAGTATGGACTCGATCTGTTGGATAAGTTACTGTGTTTGGATCCATCAAAACGCGTCGATGCTGACAAGGCGCTGAATCATGATTTCTTCTGGGAGGACCCCACACCACAGGATCTGAGTCGCATGTTGTCGCAGATATCGACGTCCATGTTTGAGTATCTCGCTCCTCCACGACATCCACAGGGACGACCGACCAAACAACAACAAGCTGCTAGACCGCAACCCCAGCCTAACTTGGGTCAACACTTTGAGAGGGTCTTCTAGGCTGCGACATATCAACAGTTAAAATAAGATGATATTTAAATTAACCTGGGTCAACACTTTGAGAGGGTGTTCTAACCTGTGACTTATCAACAGTTAAGATCATATTTCCCAAAACAATGTGTTAGATTTGTGCAGTTTGAAACATTCGACAGATGACAAAATAGATTTAATAAAGATGGTATTTTTGTTTAATAAAGCTTAGAAAATATTGAGGCAAAAGGAGAAAATGCTGACAATCAGCATTTTCTTCTTTTGCCTCAGTTTGGATGCCGACACGGCGCTGAATCATGATTTCTTCTGGGAGGACCCCGCACCACAAGATCTGAGTCGTATGTTGTCGCAGATATCGACATCCATGTTCGAGTATCTTGCTCCTCCGCGACATCCCCAGGGACGACCGACCAAACAACAACAGGCTGCAAGACCGCAACCCCAGCCTAACTTGGGTCAACACTTTGAGAGGGTGTTCTAACCTGTGACTTATCAACAGTTAAGATCATATTTCCCAAAACAATGTGTTAGATTTGTGCAGTTTGAAACATTCGACAGATGACAAAATAGATTTAATAAAGATGGTATTTTTGTTTAATAAAGCTTAGAAAATATTGAGGCAAAAGGAGAAAATGCTGACAATCAGCATTTTCTTCTTTTGACTCATTATTTTCCCAACCCTTTTCTAATGGGGACATCAAAACAAGGTCTAGATATCTGGGATAACTGCTTTGTGAAATTCCTGATGGACACAAGAGAAAAGTAAAGGAGAGATTAAAGTCGTATGTTAGAGATCAGTACGCCCTTGATCTGTTGGATAAGTTACTGTGTTTGGATCCATCAAAACGTGTCGATGCTGACACGGCGCTGAATCATGATTTCTTCTGGGAGGACCCCGCACCACAAGATCTGAGTCGCATGTTGTCGCAGATATCGACATCCATGTTTGAGTATCTAGCCCCTCCCAGACATCCTCAGGGACGACCGACCAAACAACAACAGGCTGCTAGACCGCAGCCCCAGCCTAACTTGGGTCAACACTTTGAGAGGGTATTCTAGGCTGTGACTTATCAACAGTTAAAATCATATTTCCCAAAACAATGTTTAAGATTTGTGCAGACTGAAACCTTCTACAGATGACAAAATAGATTTGATAAAGATCATATTTTTGTTGAATAAAGCTTAGAAAATATTGAGGCAAAAGGAGAAAATGCTGGTGATCAGCATTTTCTTCTTTTGCTTCAGTATTTTCTGAACCCTTTTCTAATGGGGACATCAAAACAAGGTCTAGATATCTGGGGTGCTGACAAGTAAAAACAGGCTGCCAGTCCTCAACCCCAGCCTAACTTGGGTCAACACTTTGAGAGGGTCTTCTAGGTGGGGACACACTAATGGTTTCAGCCTTTCCCAAACGACAAATTTTGGACTCTTTCATGTTTAAAGTGGTTGCAGAGGAGAAATCACATGCAACCAAAAGCAGAAATTGTTATTCAAATTACAGCATAGTAATCCTAGAGGGAAAAGGACAGAATGCTGATTATCAGAATTTTGTTTTTTCACTCAAGAGTTTCTAAAACTAATTTTCTGTAGGAAGGTCATAATTAGGTATTGTTTGGGAAAGCCAATATCAAAGTGTCAAACTGTATTTTAGTGAGAAAGAAAAATTGAAACATTTTTATCCCTCTCCCAAACATGATCGGGTTTTGATGTCATTAGTAGATATGTTTTGCGAAAACATTGAGACAAAAGAAGAAACTGCTGATAACCAGCAGTTTCTTCTTTTGTCTCAACATTTTCTTGGCTATAACATAAACATTTTGGCATTTTGTGATCATTTATTATGCCCCCGATAGGGAGGCATCATAAATTTGACTTGTCCGTCCGTCCGTCTGTCCGTCCGTCTGTCCGTCCGTCATTCCGTCCAAAAACTTTAACATTGGCCATAACTTCCTTATTACTTAACATATTCGCTTCATACTTTACCACAACATTCCTTGGTACATTACCTTTCTGTAGGCACATACTTTGGTGACCTTGACCCCTGGATGACCTTGACCTTGAACATAGATTGGCCATAATTTAAAATCAAAGCGGTGTCGGGGGCATTGTCATCTTACAGTGACAGCTCTTGTTTTGTTGTCTGCAGCAGCTTTCAAATTGGACTGCCTTAAAATTTTGTCATTAGGGAAAGGGTTAAATAGAAGAAATGATGATAGCAAAATGCTGATAAATCAGATGAGCAGCTCTTTTTTCTCAAAATGTTTTCTTCTAAAACATTTGGCATTTTTAGCTCGACTTTTGGAAGAAAATGAGAGCTTATACTGTCACCCGGGCGTCGGTGTCGGCGTTGGCGTAGGCGTTGCAACAAAGGTTAAAGTTTTTTCAAACATCAATGACTTCCATACTATCAAAGGGATTCAAGCCAAACTTGGAATACTTATTCACCATCACACCCTCTACCTTACTACCGAGGCTCCACTATATTTGGAGTTATGCCCCTTTTATACTAAGCAACTTAGAAAGTCGAGCGCGCTGTCTTCGGACAGCTCTTGTTAAACATATTGGAAGTAAATACAGTTTCTAAACTATAATTATATTACCATTAACTGTTTGGGATAATTTGTTGTGATTTTTTCTTTGCAACACAGAAAATATTTAGCCAATGATGATCAGCATTTTCTTCTTTTTGAAATGTTTTCGCAAACCTTTTCTATCGGGTATGTCAAAATCATGACTTGCAAGTTGTTAAGAAAAGGGAGAATGTTGCTAACATTGCTCCTATTGTTTTCTCTGAATCACAGCTAAAGATACAAAATTACGGACATTTTAGATGTTTTGCCTAAATTCTTTTTGTATGGTTACAATGTATCTTTAAATCCTTTCCTAAACGAAACCTGGTTAGCTCCACTGGCCTTTCAGGCCAGCGGGCTATTGTCATGGCGATGTGTCCGTCGTGCGTCAGTGCGTCTGTGCGTGCGTGCGTCCGTAAACTTTCTCTTTAAAAATCTTCTCCTCAGAAACTACTGGATGGATTTCAACCAAACTTCACAGGAATGATCCTTGGGTGACCCTCTCTCAGATTCCTTCAAAGAATTCGGATTGAACCAGAATCATCTGAGTTATCTGCCCTTGAATGTCAAAAATAGCTGGTTTTGACTTTATTTTTACTCTAAAATCTACAAATATTTACCAATCAAGACAAAACTTGGACAGAATATATATCAGCATAATATCCTACCTGGGTGTAATTTTCAGGTTAATCGGAATTTTACATCTTGAGTTATGTGCCCTTGAATTTGACAAAATTGCCATTTTCGACTTTGTTTTCACTCTAACAACCATAATTGTAAACCAATCAAAAAGATATTTGGACAGAATCTAGTTGACAACAAGATCTTGCTTATGTGTAATTTTCAGGATGATTGCATAGCTACAATCTGAGTTATGTGCCCTTGAAAATGACAAAATTTCAGTTTTTGACACTTTTTTTCACTTTTGCAGCCACGATTATAGACTAATAATGATAAAATTTGGACAGAATGATGCTGACCATAAGATCTTGCACGAGTTTAATTTTCAGCTTGATTATAAACTCACATACTGAATTATGTGCCCTTGAATTTGGCATAATTACTGTTTTCTACTTTATCATCACTCTAAAAATCCCCAAAATATTGGTCAATTATTTACCTTTTTTTCGCTTTGACCATATGATTGCTTCTTTTTATTTTGATTTCGCTCTAAGAACCACAAGTTTTGAGAAATCTAGTTTTTCTTTGACCACATTGCTGTATTTTACTTTGTTTCTGCTCTAAGAACCATAAGAATGTAATAATTATAAAGTTTAAGCAATTAGATAAATTTGTCAATTTTTTTATAGTAAACCACAAGAAATTCAGGCCTGTGGAGCGACTCAAGACCTTCAGGTCTTTCTAGTTTTGACATCCCTAATAGAACTGTACAACATGCTTGAGAAAATATTGAGGCAAAAGCAGAAAACACATTTTTTTCCATTTGGCTCAATATTTTCTGGATTATAATATAAATTCATTAACAGTAATTTGTTTCTTGTTTTTGTCTGCAACAACCTTCAAGTGGAAGAGTCTAAACTTTTATCGTTTGGGAAAGGGTTAAGGTGTTTTTTTTGGTTTCGATTTGTTTAATTTGGTTTGATAAATTTAATGTCTTTATTGCTGGTGCAATTAAAAAACAAAATTGATCCAATGAGTTTTTATTATCAATTTGGGTCAAGCTTTTGCTGCTTTTTATGCTCCGTATTGAAAAATGGGGACATATTGTTTTTACTCGTGTCTGTCCGTCTGTCTGTCCCAAAACTTAACATTTGCCTTTTCTCCAAAAGTATTTGACATACAAGGCTCAAATTTGATATGTAACTTTCTTTCAATGATATCTACCTGTTCCATGCAATATGACCTTCCTCAAGGTCATCCGTTAACCCATATCAACCCTTCACACAAAAACTTAACATTTTAGAAAAATGGTCATTTCGGAGGCATTTGTGTTTCACAAACACATCTTGTTTCTGAAAAATTATTAATTACAGCTTTGAAGTTAAAAGGTTTTTTGAAGAAAAGTGACAATAAATGGACATTGTGCTTTAACATGGCGTATCTTAACCCTTTCCCAAACAAGATCTGGTTTCTTTGCCAAATGCTATGGGAAAACATTTAGACAAAAGAAGAAAATGATTGTGACCATCATTTTCTGCTTTTGTCTCAATATTTTCTGTGTTGTATTAAACACATCATCTATCTTTATTGTCATTCATTTTGCCGTCTGCAAATTCGTTCAATTTGGAAGACCCCAACATTTTGTCATTTGGGAAAGGTCTAAGCACATCTGGTTTTTGTAATGCGTCAAACAATATTGAAACAAATATCTGTTAATAGAAAAGCAAATCTTTATTATCCTTGATAATAACTGACCTGAGGCAATGTTGCGTAAATGGGGACAGTTTCTATACTTTAAAACCATGGTGTTGGCCTAAGGAAAAATGCATACTGTTCTGTTGTCTTATCGTCTTAAAGGCTATTTTCTCTCCTAAACGACAACATTTAAGATCAATAGAATGTAATTGGGGTGCAGACAACAAGATATATGTGCCAACAAGTTCGGTTAAATATTCGCATGTTATGGCATAAAAAGCCATTTTTGGGAAAGGAGAAAATACGTAAACTCTATTATTACCGAGTACACGAGAATTGACAAATGGTAGCAGCGTTCGACTATTGCGCATTGTTTCCAGTGCTCAATTCTGTCTGAAACAAGATCTTGATTTGACGTTTTTAATAGGAAAGGCCTGAGAAAACATTTGGGCAAAACAAGGAAATGTTGATAACCAGCATATTGTACACAAATACTGTCCTGATCAGACGATTTATCTTTCCTGTAGGAACAGGCAATATTTTTTCCATTTAGGAAATGGAGTAACCGAGGCTCCGTCTCCATAATATTGGCCTTAACTTAAGTTGGACGTTGAGCTGCAACCAATCGACCAATCAATCGATCAATCAATTAATCAATCTTCGTTTTCGGTTTATGGGTAAACGGTGTTTGGGAACTGATCAGTCAACGTTCCCTACGTTGCCAGGAGACGTTTCTAGTAAGATTTAGCATTGCTAACGGACAATTAAAGACCTAAAACCAAGAGCTTGGTATGCACTGGACACTTCCATCCAGATTTTTGTCCATCTCAGCACTTGGGAATTTCGATTGCGAGTAATGCTAGCAAACATTCTTGTAACGTGTGTATCGTACGGCTGCATTATTCAGGCCCGTAGGAACAGGGGGGGGGGGGGGGGGGGAATGTTGGCCAAAAATGCCAAATTTTCTTAATTTTGCTCTGAAATTTTTTGGAAAATCCAAATAAGCCCCCCCCCCCCCCCTATATTCAGGACGAGGGCTTAAGCCCCCCAATATGAAATTGCTTCCTACGGGCCTGTTATTGTTGCAGCTCCTTTCGTATTCAACTGCACCAGGTTCTTTGTTTTGAATTACAGTTGCAGATATATAAGATGAATGATAAAAAACCTGAATTTTGTACGATTTGAATGACATTTTATGATTATTGACATAGAGGCGTCATATTTCAACTGAATCAATTTTCGTGACCTTTCTCAAGAAACCTCTCAAATGATGTACGTATCTGGCCTTATTTGCGACGAATACTAGGCAAGGTTGCCTCTGTGGAAGCACCAAACACACGTGTACTTGTACATAAGGTTTACTTCACCATACCGACATATATCCCCCTTTTATACGTCCCATAACGAACGATGGATTAAGAACCGCCGTGAATTACTAATTAAGTGAAGACATGTGGCATTCCCCATTGAGATCTCTTTTCAAAACATGGGGTTTAGTATATAATTTTTGCGGCAATTTTCTACCCAATTTTCACATCGCACATTCCGTGGTGAGTCGTGTATGAACCGAGGGATTGGTGCAAAAACATTATTAATATACATTTTCAACGTAAATGTCGAGTAGTTTTGCACTAAAACTACAGCTTCAAACCAATACATGTATAAAAAAGTACATGGGTAGTTGCAAGCCAATGTAACTTTATGACAAAAAGCCGGTGGAAAAGATTAGAGGCGTTATTTTCTCAAACCACTATGTATGTTTTGGATACTAATTTGAATCATTTCGACACGATTCAAATGAGTACTTACAACACAGAATTCCGAATTGAAGTGAGCCAGGATCTGGAAAAATGTCCTTTATAGCATTTGAGACGGTCATATTACAAGATCAGACTGTGCCTAGGTACAGTCTGACCTGGACCCATGTTACTCTCATATGGATGCTACAGGCCATGACAAAGCTAATGGAGAACAACATGGTTCCTGATCAGACTGCGTGTATACGCAGGCTGATCTGGAACCATGTTGGGCTCAAACGCTTTAGGAGACTTTTTTCCAGATCCTGGCTCAAATAAAAGAATAAAGCTGCATTTGTCCTCTGGTATCTGGTACTCTGTAAAGTGCCTTCTGCTGGCTATGTTCGGAAATGAAAGGAATCCATCGGTCAAACGAGTCGTAGTTGCAGCGTTTTCTAACGTAACCTACGCTATTAAAGCTATGTCATAGTTATGTACGGACTCAACGAACCATCGCAATTCATTTTCCCACAAACCTTGTCCACACCCTAAGGTGTTATCTATTACATTTTATTACTATAATTGTAGGCTATTCAGAAACAACCAACCCAAGTTAGTGTATCATTTGCAATCCGTCACGCAATCACTACCTTTTCCCAAAACCTCGCAACTGCAGCTTTAAACAAACTGACAAAGTTGTTGAAGAAAAGGGATTATATGATGTTATGGTATGTGGGAATATAATCGACAAGTCGCACTTTCTCATTAGGATTTTAATAAGTTCATGTGAAACCTCAATGACGTTTCTGCGACGCTACCGTTGGTTGCGCTGTAGAACACTTTGAACTTTGTTTTGCCGTGACTCACGATCTCGTCACGTCTCAACCGTCGACCTATGCACTCCATTGTGACTCTATTGAAGAAGGAGATCTGATTTAGTCTGGTAGTCGAAACCCAAAATTTCAGAAGTGGGAGGCCGGAATGTGTATGGACGAAAGTTGTGTTTTTCTGATAGCCCAACATGTGGGCATCATGGTTTGGCCTGTCTGCATATTCAAATTTGACTTTTAAGGTCAAAACTGGGGTCAAAGGTCACTGAGTGCAAAAATGCCAAATTTCGCTATTTTTCTAGATCTCTAATCTTCGAACCTGGAAGTTAAATCTTGGATGGTCGAAAGTTGTGTTTTCTAGTTGGCCTGAATGTTAGCTACAATTTTTGCAAAGTCTGCAGATTCAATTTTGGTTCTATAAGGTCAGAAAAGGGGTCAAAGGTCACTAAGTGCAAACATCCTTAAAATATATATATGTGTCCATTTCAAGACTTCCAGACATGAAAGTCTGAGTTAATAATATCCAATATCTATGTTTTCCAATAATGAAATATAATGGGGAAATTTTTGGATCCTGTCTGCAGATTCCTAGCTAGGTATGAAGGTCAGAAAATAGGGTCAAAGGTCACCGAGTGCAAACACACTATTTGAAATTATTCCTGGTAAAATTTTAACGTTTTAAATGCTGGTGTTTGCTAATTTAAGAACGTAAGTTGTATTTTAGGTCTGCTAAATGCGTAAAAGACATGTTTGCCCCTATCTGCAGATTCAAAATTAGAATCAAGAGTGTATACAAAGGGGTCAAAGGTCATAGAGTGCAGATGTTTTTAAATTTCATACATGTCTCGATTCCAAGACTTCCAAGCATGGAACGAAGAGTAATGAAAAGACAGTATTTATGTTTTCCAGTCGCTATATGTTTCGGATCTTTTGATTCCTGTCTGCATATCATTGGTTAGTTTTTATGGACAGAAAAGGAAGCCAAAGGTCAATGAGTACTATAACGCTATATCAAATTAATCCTGGTCAATTATATGTTTCAAGACATTTATATAATATGTTAATTGGTGGATAATAGTTATATCTTATGCTTCCCCAATGTGTAGATGTCATGTTTAGCCCTGTTTGCAGAATCAAAATTGAAAATATCGGGTATACAAAATAGAGGTCAAAGGTCAGAGTGTAAAAAATTACAAAAATATAAAACAAATTCCTTGAAAATGTGCTGTGCATAAAAAAGATGTGCAAAATTGAGGTTTCGATGACACTAAAACCTGACAATAACTTTGATTCGAAGACACAATTCAAGTAATCACAGTAGATTAATAAGACCAACATCAAATGATGAAAGTACTGAATAATGTTATCCAAAAAAACGAAAATTAACTGCATGTGTGATCTTATTACAATGATCCAGGCAGACTAAAAAGAGAAAATGAAAACTGAAATCAAGTCATTTAGCAGTGTCTTAATATTTTCATAACAATACCATACATTTAGTGATGACTTTTGCACAACAATGTATTTTCGTACATGTAGCTAGTAGTTGGATTTTGGCTTCATTTTTCATCGATCTGTATAAATATTGTAAAAAATAGCGGGTCATTGTTGCAATGACCAACATGTTCATTTTTATGTAAATACTGTACTATTTCTTATCTTAATTTCAGTATTGATGGAGTACATGTCAAATTATGCATTTGTCATATAAATTGTTTGTTATCCAACCCATTTTGGGGTATAGAGACAATGTCTATAATCAAGTACATACCACAACTTAATTTTGGTATAGATGCATCATGCAAGTGTTCAACTTTGTCCAGACCATGATCTGTGTATTGGCAAATGGATGCCAAATTAGTCTGACAAAACCACTCTCTTCAATAAATGAGTATGTTATCTATACAATTTTGATTAAATCCTCATTTGTAAGTTCATCCCTAGGTTCATATCAGAATCTAATTCATAAAGCAAAAACTGCTCCAAAGCCTTGTTCAGCTCAAGAATTGAAAAAAGGGATATGTATCTTGCTTTCACATGACATGTCAGTAAATAGATCTACTCCTATTTATTCTTTGATTTCAGAAGGGGCATTGTAAAAGACTCCCTTCTGTGTCTAACGAAATGTATAATAAGAAGACTTCGGTGTGGGTACAGGCATGCATGCATGTGTCTGTTCCTCCTGACTACAATTCCTACAGTATGGATGAATTTCGAAATAGCTCTTTCAATGTGTGTACATTTTTTACCATGAGTCTGATGGACATGTATAATAAGCATTCTATTCTGCTCGTGAAGATTTAACATAATCTACAATAAGAATGAGTATACATGTATACATGTATGTCTTTATGAATAACCCAGCATAATAATATGTGGATTCAAAAGTCATAGATGTGTTTATGATTGATGCGTAAATGTAACGAAGAATCTACTTGCATTCAAAAATATTTTCAAGAAAAATACAAATGTTTAAAAATGTATCCTTGGTTGTCCATTTGTAAATTGGGATGGTATAATTCAATTCAATCATAGCTTTGTAGCCTAAGCAATATTTAACAAACAGAATCAACAGAGTTACGAATAGACACGTTGTCTTCTTTGGGACAGCATTTAACAAGGAGATCACATACCAGTAGAGTTTGGTTTGTAACTTGCTTATTCTGTGTTGTCATTTAAAACAAAAAATATCAGAACTGCAGTCTTTGACATGTGTTTTTTACCAATAAACCGAATAAATCTATTGAAAATGGTTATCGCCCCTGTTGTAATTTCAATGAAAAATGAAATTAACAGCTTTGTGTTCTAGATGGTTTGATAGCTATCTATATATCGTGTAGGGCTTTTCGGAGATTTTGGTTATAAGTCCACATCTTAATCACAGAAACAAATAATAGCTTGACCATAAGTTATCCTCAAATGCATATAAGATATATAAATGGGCATTTTTATATAAGAGAACCCACGAGAAATAATATACAAAATGCTATATTTCACATGAAACAATATATCTACTTAGATTTAAACAATTTACATTTCAGAATGGACAAATTGCCATTGATTATTTCAATCATATCTAGATCTATCACTATCATGGATAATTATTTTCGAATCAAAATTATTAACAGAGTAAATATCATTGAAATTTCAATGTTTCATAACTGTTTTTGAGTTAATATCCATATTTTCAAGTATCTATCGCTTTTTAAATGTTTGCACTCTTTGACCTTTGATCTCTATTTTCTATCTCTAAATCTTAAATTTGAATCTGAAGACAGAGAAAAATATGTCATCTACATATTTAACATAGGCTATTTAACAAACATTTAATACAACTCTTGTCCAATCATAAGCCAACTTTAAAGTTTAAAATCATTATTTTGAATTTGGAATAATGTCAAATAGAGCATTCAGCACTCATTGACCTTTGGCACATTTTCTGACCTAAAAAGCGAGCTAGGCATCTGCAGACAGTGGAACCAAAAGCTCCCCAGCATATTTGGTCACTGGAAAACATAGATATTGCCTATTCGTAACTCGTTCTTCCATGTCTTGAAGTCTCGGAATGGACATATATATGACATTTAATGATTTTTGCACTCAATGACCTTTGACCCCTTGCTTTATGTTCTTACTTTTATTTTTGAATCTGCAGACAGGGACAAGCATGTCATCCACATATCTGACAAACATAAAATACAACTTATGTCTCTTTAAAAGCCAATACCATTGCTTTAAAACATTTGATTTTAACCAGGAATAATTTCAAATAGCCCTTTTGCACTCATTAAACTTTGACCCCATTTTCTGACCTTAAAGACTGGCTGGGAATCTGCAGACAGGAACCAAAAATTTCCCCAATATATTTGGTAATTAGAAAACATAAATATTGTTTATTCATAACTCAAAGTTCCATGCCTGGAAGTCTTTGAATCGACATAAATGAAATTTAACAATTTGTGCACTTAGTGACCTTTGACCCCTGTTCTGACCTCATAGAACCGACAATGAATCTGCAGACATGGCAACAAATGTAGCCAACAATCTGGCCAACAAGAAAACACAACTTTCATTCATTTACAAGATAGCTTCTTTGTTCGAGGATTCGAAATATAACATAATAGCGAATTTCTACATTTTTGCACTCAGTGACCTTTGACCCCTGTAGCTCACCCAAAGGTCAATTGCTGACTTGCAGACAGGGCATTTCTAGTGCAGCAGAGGTTCCTGAACAACTTCCAGTATTAAACTTTGCATACACATTCCGGCCTCCCACTTTTGATTTCTAGGCCTCTGTCAGAAAATAACTACTAGACTAATTGTCCAAATGGGTCTAGAAATTGTGGTTTCCGTGTTCGAGAGGTTGATCGTCGGCCTTGCGGCCAAGAGGTTCTCAATCCAATCCCCGGTAGCAGAGCCAGTTCTTGGCATTCTCATCGGCCAACACATTCGGCGCAAGTGGGCTGCTGGTGTAATTTTCAGGAAGCAGAATCGATTGGAAATTATGTAATAGGAAACGATTTTATCAAGAAAACGCTGACGAAATTTCGGACAAACAAAATTTCGTGGGTGTTGTTTTAAAAATCGAGTAACTACGGCTTGATTAGTGCCGTAGTAACGAGATTTTATAATGACACCGACGGTTTATCAAGACATAACGGTAAACCAAATCTATCCTCAGCACAAAATTCATTGCCATTTGTAAAAAAAAACTTGTTCCAAATCGTTGTACAATGGATGGTGCGTTCAAAGTACTAACGTCTGAAAATGTTCGATCTGGCACTTGCGGCGCACCGTACGTAACCTAGATACGTACCATTCAAATAATATGCTTTATATTTTGTTGCAAAAGTGTAAAGGCACATAAATTTGAAAAGGGTTATACATTACGGCAACATCTACCATATAAAACATAAAATCAGATTGGCGAACAAAAACCTCGTAACTACAGCTTATTTAAGGTGTAATTACGAGATTTTGATCGGACATCAACGATAAATCATGATTCACCCTTTTCACTATCTACCCAAATGTAGGCACGAGCTATAGCAATGGATTTTGTACTAAAATAGACATGTTTTTACAGTTATGTATTGCTAAACCGTCCGTGTTGTTATAAGAATCTCGTACCTACGGCTTGAACCAAGCCGTAGTTACGAGATTTTTCAACAACGCCAACGGGAATACCATTCTTTGTCCGAAATTTCGACACGGTTGACTGGATAAAATCGTTCCCTATTTCGTTCCCGTGTCACGCTTCTTTAGGACGCTTCACTGGTTAGAGTAGGCAATATTGGACTTATTTTACGTTATTATCAACTTTGGAATGGACTTCTCATGCTGTATTTTATGTATGGATTAATCTTTCATTTTTAAGGTAGGGTTTTTAATTTCTTATGTAAACTTTGAATTTCAAAGTCAATAACTTAAAACTTTTTTACATATCACCCTCTGCATTTCTATCATCCTGTTTTTTGGAATTTGAAATAGAATGTACCCATTATAGGCGCATCAGATGTCAAAGAAAAAATGCTTGTAGGCTACTGTAGCCGACATTAATTTTACTGCTTTTGGCATTTTCGTAAATGACTCTCAATCATTGTGATTGTTAATATTAATTCTGGTTAGAGAACCTTTCCCCGAACAAAACATATATTTTTTCACCTCCCGATATAAGACGCTATAGCTAACCATTGAAACAAAAGAAGAAAATGGTGGTCGACGTTTTCTTCTTTTGTCTTAGAAATTCTATTATTTCCTGTTCGATATTATACGCACACCCTTTCTCTATCAACATCTATTTTGTCGTCTACAACTCCACAGTTGAATTATGTCGATCGAATAGTACTGCAGAGAGGAATTCCAGGAATTCATTGTTAGTGTTCCAGCTGCCGCGATATGACCATAGCAGTGGTATGATTAAATTCCAATCAGTCATTCCACAGTTGAATCTGATCAGTCTACTTTTTGCCGGTTTGGAAATGGTTAAAGTAATGGAAGACTACGTTGAAGTAGGTCAGTCAACTTTTTAAATGAACTTGTCAACATGTATTTTGTGAAATGCATAATTTGATTAAAGATCAATAGATCTAGTTGGGTAACGTGAAATTGAATTAACCCTTCCCAGAACGGCAAAAACAGAATATCCCAATTTGAAAGTTGCTGCATTCTCTTTTGTATCAATGGTTCCCAAATTTTGCCGAAGTTTATCTATTAGGCACGTCAACACCATGTCTTGTTTTAGGAGATAGTTAATGCGTCAATAACCCCAAGTTTCTGGGAAAACATTGAGAGAAAATAAGAACTTGCTGATAATCAGCAATTTCTCCTTTTCCTTCAATATTTTCTATACTATACCATACACACTGATAGTTTCTACTTTTGACATCAATTATTTTGTCGTCTGCAACTCCTTTAAAATTGGACTAATACACTGTGGTACCGTTAAGTAATTGGTTAATCAGAGGTGGTTATAAATGCTACATTTACGAGATACGAGGCGTTGGTTGTATAGTGATAATACTGAATCATTGTGGACAAAGATTCATTACCGTAGGTGGTGTGAACATATGTCACAATAATTAATCAGATTTAGACGAATGCTCTGTTATATCAACCCTTTCCCAAACGATACAATTTTAGGGTGGCCCAATTCCAAAGCTGCTGTAGATGACAAAATAGATGATGGTAAAGATAGGATTTGTGTAAAAAGTTGTGCAGAAAATATTGAGGCAAAGGGAGAAACTGCTGATTATCAGCAGTTTCTTCTTTTGTCTCAATGTTTTCCAAAGTCTTTTCTATTAGGGACGTCAAAAGCAGGTCTTGTTTGGGAAAGGGGTAAATCAACCCTTTTCCAAAGGTAAAACAGATGATAGACCTCTCCGAACTTTCTATATAAGACGGCAGTTGATGTTGATGGAGGTAAATGATTTGCTTTCAAGATAGCACAGGAAATATGGCGGGAAAAGAGAAAATGATAGTTATCCAAATTCTCTTTTTTTCTCTCAATGTTTCTGAGGCTGTGCTTATGGACGTCAAGTTATCAAGTTTTATTCAATGACACTCCAATAAGAAAAAAGTACGTCAACTTTTTTCAGTTTCTTTTATCTTGAATTTTGACGTCGAAAACGCGATTTGTTGGGAACGTGTTCAATTAAATAGGATAAGAGAAAAATGGGTTAAGGTAGTAATAATATACCCGTAATGGGCTATTTTGAGGTTCATACGAAGTCAGTATCTTTTGGACGATGTAAACGTTCGGCGATAGATCTATCCAGATAGCAGCAGCTGCAGAATGAAAACTAAGGCAATGAAAATGTCGTATTATAACATTATCATGACGTATTCATTCTCAACAACTGCAAATATGAAATGACTGTGCGGAATTTGATGAATCGTTGGTCGGGCTGACAATTTTAACAAATTAACATAACGTAATAATAGGCCTTCATACAGTCATCTTTATTGTTGACAAATAAATTCGTTCATAAAGTTATTTCGTTGAGAGTGCCAAAGTATAGCAAAGTGAGCTTTTATGCACTTGTGAAATAACAGATCAATGCGTCCACTTCAAAGGGAGAAGATGTTTTGTCACTCTGCAAAGGATTTATCCTTTTCCCAAATAGCAAATTTTTGTTTTAATGCAATGGAATGCCTGGGCTATTGCAAACGACAGGATATATGCCAATGAAAATTGGTGCGTTTTATTCAACTGCGGAGAAAATGTTGAAAGAAAAGATGAAACTGCTGATCGTCAGCATTTTCTTTCTCCAAATCGTTTATATTTTACGATTCTTACATAGGAACATCAAATGATCGAAGGCATTGTTTGAGAAAGCGTTTAAAATCCACTAAATTTGACTTAATTTCGAACCTTTGAAAGGTCAGTTTACGTTTTCTCCTAATCCCAAATTCAATTGACCAAACGCCGACTGTCAATCAAAAACATCGATTAGCCAATGGACGATCAGAAAAATTTCATGCCCCAATTGTTCTTCGACTGACAATCAAAACATTCGACATGCCAATGGCAAAATTTTGATAAACCGTCGGTGTTGTTATAGAATATCGTAACTACGGCTTAAATCAAGCCGTAGTTACGAGATTTTATAACAACACCTACAAAATACTATTTCATTTGTCCGAATTTACGTCACGATTAACTGGATAAAATCGTTCCCTATTAACGATCACATCCCCATTGTTTGTCCTAAATTCTGTGTTGGGCGGAGCGATCTGTCGATTGGCGTCTGGTCAATTGACCTTAACGTAGACTACCCATTCAATAGAAAATAGATTCTAAAATACACTTGCCATTGAGGGTTCGTTTAATTGTGTGAAAGAAATGGTATTCATGTGACTTGCCATGCTCGGATGTGACTTTTGGAGGTCGCCTATGATCAGAAAATGCTAGAGTGCCGGATGATTGAGCCATCGACCGCTGGTTCAGAACAAGTCCCCATTTTTGCTCCTGACCTGAATATTTCTGTACATGTAATTAGTTGAGTTCGCCAGTTCGAGCCTCATCTGATCACACGAACTCCCGTAGGGACAAGTCGTGTCTATATGCGCTTTCATCTTAACCCATTACCAAACGACAAAAATTGAACTAGTCCAAATTCAAAGAAGTTGCAGACGGCAATTTTAAGTGCGTGAAATCTAAAATGTTATGGTTTTTTTGGGATAGAAAACATTGTGGAAAATGAAGAAATTGTTTGTCAAAAGCATTTTCTTCATTTGCCACGATGTTTTCCCAAGCCATTATCTTGTGAGGAGTCAACAAGAGTCATGGTTGGGTAATGGGTAAAGCGTTCGAATTGTAACAGACAATAGTTATGTCATTTATAATGTAATCGTGTGCCTAAAGGGATAATTCATTACTAGGCTATTACAAGCCATTTACTTAACTTTTTTTTCGCTATTTGAATCGTCAATAAACACATTTCAAATTCAATTAAGACAAATTTACCTACTTGAATATTAAATATTTGATATTGCCTAAATTTTACCGACAAATTATCATATCTGGATATAAAACGAATGTCTTTAAATTTCATGTCACTGTTTTCCTTACTTTCTCTTTTCTCTATCTCCCACCAAATGGTTTGATAATAGTTAACCCTCTCCCAAACAAGACCTGGTTTTGACGTCCCTGGTGGAATAGGCTTGGGAAAATATTGCCACAAAAGAAGAAACTGCTGATGACCAGCAGTTTCTCCTTTTGTCTCAATATTTTCTATGCCATATTTCACACAAATTCTATCTTAAATAACTTCTGTTGTGTCATCAGCAGCAGCTTTCAAACTAGACCAGTCCAAATTTGACCGTTAGGGAAAGGGTTAACCTATGTGGACGAGCAGCTGGAGGCTCGGATTGTGTATCGTGGTAGTGCTGGTGAGACGAATACCAGAGGCGCGTTCTTTTGACCAAGATTTTTGAAGATTTCTTAAGATGTCTTAGATAAAGCGTTTTTATGCCCCCGATAGGGAGGCATCATAAATTTGACTTGTCCGTCCGTCCGTCCGTCCGTCCGTCTGTCTGTCCGTCTGTCTGTCCGTCCGTCCGTCTGTCCGTCATTCCGTCCAAAAACTTTAACATTGGCCATAACTTCCTTATTACTTAACATATTCGCTTCATACTTTACCACAACATTCCTTGGTACATTACCTTTCTGTAGGCACATACTTTGGTGACCTTGACCCCTGGATGACCTTGACCTTGAACATAGATTGGCCATAATTTAAAATCAAAGCGGTGTCGGGGGCATTGTCATCTTACAGTGACAGCTCTTGTTAAGACAAAGATTTCACCGAGTTGTTCCGAATGTTCCATACTTTATACAAATGACGTCATGATGACGTCATTTGTGTAAAGTATTGAGCATTCGGAACACCGTGGTTTATAAATTATGGAGCGTTCGGAACCACTCGATCAATTTTCTTTATATCGTTTCTACAGAGTTGACTGAGGATTCCGCATGAAGTAAAGAGTAATGGCGCCTCCCATTGAACGACTTAAAAAATCTTGATCTAAAGAATGCTTTATGTTAAAATATCTTAAGAAATCTCGAGATATCTTAAAAGAAATCTCGTTCTAAAGAACGCACCTTAGATATCCGCGGTTAGGTGCTCCAGCTTCCGCGACATGACCGAAAGAGGCATTAAACCACTATCAGTCAACATATTTACCTTCTGTTTTTCCTTATACGAAGACTTAATTCACAGTGTTTTTTCATATTTATTTCTCAAACAATACTTGTTGTTAAAACAACTAATTATCATTGGATGAAAAGAAGAAATGGTGGTATTTGGATATCTTCCTTTTTCTCATGTTTTTCAAAAGACATTTTGTTAGTATCGTCAAAATGCGAATTACAAGCAAGACCTGGCCCCGGTTTCTCGAAAAAAACTTAAGTATGTTCTCATGCTCAAATCTGAGCACCGTGCTCAAATCGCACGAAATCCACGTGAACTTCAATCGAATACCCTTCAACGTTGGAGAGTATTCCTTTGAAGTTGTAGTAAATTTGAGCA
This sequence comes from Fragum sueziense, assembly GCA_963680895.1. NCBI lineage: Eukaryota > Metazoa > Mollusca > Bivalvia > Cardiida > Cardiidae > Fragum > Fragum sueziense. Next base: position 29,439,918 of record OY804597.1, read on the forward strand.
TGGACTCATGAGTTTGTACTTAAGTTTTTTCGAGAAACCGGGGCCTGGTTTTGACCTCCCTAAAAAACGTTAAGAAAATATTGGGACAAAAAGAGAAAATACGGATGACCGGCATTTTCTCATTTTGTCTCAATACATTCTGTGCTACATTATACACAAATCATGTCATTAATACACTACTCAAAACTTATAAGTACTCCGACTATATTATAGAGCATATTTCCGGACTGGCTTAGCATATCTTAACCAAATTTAAAACATCTTCGCTTTAAAGCTACTATTTCCCAGATTTGGACCCAAAAATTGTCAAATACAAACGAAATGTACACTTTTTAAGCTTTATATGACCTGATTAAATGATTACGACAAACTATTGAAGCAACGACTCATTTTTTCGCAAATTGATACCAAATTCATGAAGCGATGTCGAAAGTAGGTCAAAACAGTAGGACATGCGACTTTCTTAAATGACGTCACAACATACATGATGACGTCATATTGAAATTCAAGTATGAATCTCGTTTGAATCATGGTCCGCGCTGTATGCGCATGCGCAACAATTTAAAAATAATTCTAACCCCATCAGTGATGGGGTTGAATTTAGGTTTGGATTCTCCCTAAATTCAGCTATCTGTCTTCTAATTTCGGCTCATTCTCTGTCTGAATCGCATATTATTAACCATCCCGAGGTGGTCAACACAAAAGTTTTGCATATTTTTTCAAAAAAATTCATTTTTTTGCAATTAGACCATCTGTTACCGTCGCCCTTTAACCATATGACCACCATATATTGAATTTTCATCAACTTCACGACAAGATGAATTGAACAAGAAGCAGCTAACGGAGACCACTGTTAGTAGCAAAAAATCACAACGTCAATAACTTGTGTGTTCCGTTTCGCTCAAACAATAGCATGACATAAGGAACGCATAGACGTTTTGTAATTCCTGACAGATGCTGTTGGGATATCTTTTTTAATATTTTAGAAGTCGGTGTAAGGTTCTCTACGCTTGCTAAGCATGTGGCAGATGATCATCATACTGGACAGTAAATCGTTAGTCTGTAAACCAGTTTTTCACAATCAGCAAATTTAATGCACCCTTGCCAACTGAACATTAGCATGTTAATTGTGAGGTCATGGTTTTTGCGTCTTGTACATAGACATGATGAATTGAGTCATTATCGGATAGTTCGGAGACTGAATGGTCTCCCTTGAAGGGATAATGTATCCCTTTCTGTGACAGCCACTAAACGCTCCAGTTCACCAAGACGAGACAGAACAATGTTAGGGTCCTAATTCTGGCTTGGTTTCCTATCACGTAGTTGTCTTGGTAGGTTGGCAGCACTTCCGGTTTGTCCGTACTCGGCCACAAGTTGGTTGATAGCATTTGCATGTACATTTATGATACGGGTTGCATTTCTTTTGAAAAATGGTACGAATGTAACAAGAATATTTATGTTTGACATTAATGAACGATATTTTGTATTTAATTTGTATAGAACGACTGGAAATGTGGGTATGGAAATTTTACCTACGCCTGAATCGCACCACCTTGTAAAACACCAGTTGTTATGGGTTGTTGTTGTAGAGATTTCCAACGCATTTTATGTTTTTATGTTTGGCACGTTGACCCATAAAGGAATAAATTGTAAATTAAGCACGTGGGATTCGTGTATGAAACACAGTAGGAATATTTCAATTTTCTATAGTTGACCGGAAGTTATCATTTTGCACAATAATTTTGCAAAATGAAAATGATATCGGTCAAGTTATTAAGTTAGGAAATAATAAAAATTATCGACTTTTGATATTCCTTTACCAGAGAACATTTTGCGCAAAATAGAAAACGGAGTACTTATAAGTTTGGTTAAGTATAGTTGTCCTTTTTTGTGGTCTGCAGCAGATTTCGAATTAGCCTATACCGTTGTAAAATTTTGCTATTCGGCAAAAAATAGTCTGAAAAAGGTAAATCTGACTTGATCATGGGTTATTGAACTTGAGAAATATGAATAAGTTCTGAGTGGTTAAAACGATGTACTTAGGTAAAATAAGACCTTTCCTCAAGCCGCTGTAACAGATGGAGATAAAAATTAAAATAAGCACAGTTTTCCTTCTCTTGTCTTGCCAATTTTCTTTGGTATATTGTACACAAATCCAGTCTCTATCATCACCGTCTTGTTGTCATCTCAAATTGCGCCATCTTCTTGCTATTTTAAAAACATACATTCGTTTTCAATAAGTACCCTTTTCACACCACGCGAATTTCATACCTACCCTTTTTCATACCAAAAAAAATATTTTCATTTTATACCCGTGAAAAGGCAATAAAGATACTTTTGTTTATATATTTCTTGACTAATATCCCTCGACGTTTATGAGAAGGTACTTTTTTACCACATGGTAGGTGAACTTAGTTAACCATTTTCCGAACATGACCTGATTTTGGCGCCATAGTTGAAATAATTTGGGAAAAGTAGAGAGAAAAAGAAGAAATTGCTGATGATCAGCAATTTTCCTTTTCCCTCAATATTTTCTGCGTTACACTTGGCGTCAAATCGTTTATGTTTGTCGTTTGCAAGTGTTTTCAAAGACTGGTATACAATTTCGACGTTTGGGAAAGAGTTGACCACAAACCGTGCAATGATCAACCATACTTGAAATATTTTACGCTAATTGGGAAGACCTATGAATGAAGTCACACTTTCGTGAGTACAGGACCGAGGGTGTTTAACCCATTCCCAAACAGCAAAATGTTTGGTTTTTCCAATTTAAATGCTGCTGCAGACGGCAAAAATGATGTTGATATGTTTTTTATGCAAAAACAGCATAGAAAATATTGAGACAAAAGGAGAAACTGCTTGTTTGGGAAAGGGTTAAACGTGGTTACCACGTCATTGAAATAGGTTCGGGAACGTAACGAATGTTAACGACCCCGAATGAAAAATCCCGACGTCGCTTGAATCTCATTAGGAGCGGCATAGCTTAACACTACGTTCAATAATTTTCCTGTCTTACTGCGATGGCTGGTGCACCTAACTACGTGTTTTTATGCTCCCCGAAGGGAGAGCATATAGTCGCCGCTTTGTTTGTCCGTCCGTCCTGTCCGTCCGTCATTCCGTCCGTCCGTCCGTCCGTCCGGAGCGATTTCTCCATAACCCTTGGGCCAAATCAAATGAAACTTACCATGTGAACTCCCTATGACATAATGCCGATGTACTTTCCTGGTTTTTTGGATTTGAGGCCTCGTCATGGAAAAAGGGGATTTAAGGTAAAATACAGTTTTTCTCTAATTTCTCCTAGTCTAATGGTCAGAATTTGATGAAAGGATGGGTTGCAATAAGGGTTCAAAAAATAGATTTTCTTTAAATTCCGTGAATTGATAGGGTTACATAATATCTTTAATTTGTATGTGTAAAAATTCTGATGAGGGCTTATTTTTGGAGATAATGGCTAACAAAGTGGGTGGGGTAAATTGACACGAGAAGCATTTTTTTACTTTGAAGTTAAATAACTTTTTCTGTATGGATCAGATCGAAGTGAAATTTTGCACGTACTTTCAATGTACTAAGGACAAAATATTTTCGGAATAATTAATCATGTATATCAGTTTGTTGATTTTCTGTATTCGTCCTTCTGTCAATCTCAGATTTTGCTTATTTTTGATGCACTAACTTTACGAAACTATCTCTACAAACTTTATTTTTGTATGAATTGATATGATATTTTGTAAACATGATCCTTTATGATGTAGCTAGATATGTGTAAACTTTGGGTCAAATCCATTGCATAGAATCAAAGTTATTTGACCTTGACCTTCAAAGGTTATTCTAAAATATTAAATTTTAAGATTTTGAGTGAAAATTTATCGTGAAAATTGGTATATGAAGTGAATTTTAAGCAAATAAAGTTATTTTCATTATATCCTCGTTGTGATTACTTAGTTCAATGGAAAATTCACGATTGATGCTGACTTTTTTGCACATAATAACAAGGATTTGTAAAGGGCAAGTAGACAATTTCCTTGTTAAAAGTCATTATTGTTCTGTATGTCAAGGTCAAGTTCTACTTTAAAATTTACATTGAACAAACTTAAAACAGTAAGAATATTATACCTGTGACTTTATTTATTGAAATATACTTTATAAGACCATTTTTATATCAAGATATAGCTGAAAAATATAAAAAGTGACTTTTTAGAATTACCATTGAAGGTCAAGGTCAAATAACTTTGGTTCTGTGCAATGGATTTGACCCAAAGTTTACAAATGTCTAGCTACATTATAAAGAATCATGTTCACAAAATATGATGTCAATTCATACAACAATAAAGTTTGTAGAGATAGTTTCGTAAAGTTAGTACATCAAAAATAAGCAAAATCTGAGATCAACAGAAGGACGAATACAGAAAATCAACAAACTGATATACATGATTAATTATTCCGGAAATATTCTGTCCTTAGTACATTGAAAGTACATGCAAAATTTCACTTCGATCTGATCCATACAGAAAAAGTTATTTAACTTCAAAGTAAAAAAATGCCTCTCGTGTCAATTTACCCCACCCACTTTGTTAGCCATTATCTCCAAAAATAAGCCCTCATCAAAAGTTTTACACATACAAATTAAAGATATTATGTAACCCTATCAATTCACAGAATTTAAAGAAAATCTATTTTTTGAACCCTTATTGCAACCCATCCTTTCATATTTGAGTAGCAAATCAGATGCCATTGACAGTAAAGTGCTCTCCATGGCATACATTTATTGTGACAATGCCTTATTCGGGGAGCATTGTCCGTCTCTGACGGCCCTTGTTGTTTTTTCCTCGCACCAGCACCAAACCCAGCATCCAACATACCAGACAAACAGTTAACAATTATATACTCTCCAAAGCCGAGGTCTATTGATTAAACCATCAAATATGACCTCTGTCGTTTTTGATACACTAGCAGCCTATTTGGTCGTCATAATCTAATTATAGCACATCATTTGAATTATCGAATCAAAATCATTCAGTTTTATCTTGTATGATCATTACGTATACATTACGTCGCTTCTATATTTGGCTGAAGCCGGTAATTTAAAGCGTCAGCCGATGAAAAATTGTATCAGATTTTTCAAATGTTTTGCTGTTTACAGCCAACGATTGGATACCGAAATCCCGCAAATGCCCCGAGATTAGACGTGAAATGACCCCTTGGGAAAAGAGTATCATTTTATCGTAATAGAATGAAGAGATAATGTGCTCTGTTTTAAGAGAGTAACAATTATAAGGCATGTGTCTGTAGATGTTTTCTTCGATGTAGCCGATCCCCGATAACTCAGTTGGTAACGTCGAAGTCTGTCAATCCAGAGGTCATGAGTTCGAACCCGTGCTCGGCCAGTATCAATTCTGATATTTGACAAGTCATTTTTCTCTCACCAATGGGTGTGAATCGTCCATGTTAGACAGCAGTTGGATGCTTGGTTTGGATATTGTGGTAGCACTGGAAATTGTTGATTATTAATATCTTCCCATTTGCCTCTAGAATGCTTTTATGGGCTGAATCGTATACATGTGCATCATATCTTTATCAACATCCACATTGCTTTATCCATCAACTTTCGTATAGAAGAAGTACTTACGAATCTTTACCCTTGGGGAAAAGGTTAAATTCTAACATGTTGAAAAAGCAGTCGGACTACTAGCATGTCGCCCTTTTGTTATAACCTCCTACGAAAACTAGATTCCAAAGATCATATTCCCATTATAGGGTAAAATTACTTTTATAATTTTAACAATTATGTGTAAGCTTAGATATTAAATGGGTGTTCGCAAGTTAAAATGATAGGCAATTAATCCTTGAGGTATTTTTCTACCGTAAATGGCTGATATCATGGTTATAATCAGTGTTCACCCATATATTTTGAATTCCTTTCCAAACTACATTTTCAGCTCGCCCGGGACGATAGTCTCGGAAGAGCTATTGTCATACCCCCGGATGTCGGCGTCAGCGTCGGCGTCAGCGTCCGCAAAAACTTTAACCTGGCCCATATCTCATGCCCTGTTAGAGATACAGCCTTCATATTTCACCTGTGGGTACCTCTAACCAAAACCTTTAATTTGAGACCATGACCTTTGACATTGTGACCTTGACCCTTGGAGTTTGACCCACTTTTTGACCGTTTTAAAAAACTTTAACCTGGCCTATATCTCATGCCCTTTTACACCTACAGCCTTCATATTTCATATGTGGATACCTCTCACCAAGACCTTTTATTTGAGACCATGACCTTTGACCCTGTGACCTTGACCTTCGAGTTTGACCTACTTTTAAAATACTTTAACCTGGCCTAAAAAACTTTAACCTGGCCCATATCTTATGCCCTAGTACACATACAGCCTTAATATTTCACATATGGACACCTCCTATCAACACAGTTCACAATTGACCATGACCTTGGACCTTGTGACCTTGACCTTGGAGTTTGACCTACTTTTAAAAAACTTTAACCTGGCCTATATCTCATGTCCTTTTACACCTACAGTCTTGATATTTCACATATGGACACCTCCTACCAACACCATTCACATTTGACCATGACATAGGACCTTGTGACATTGACCTTGGAGTTTGACCTACTTTTAAAAAACTTTAACCTGGCTTATATCTCATGTCCTTTTACACCTACAACCTTGATATTTCACACAATGACACCTCCTACCAACACAGTTCACATTTGACAATGACCTTGTGACCTTGACCTTGGAGTTTGACCTACTTTTAAAATTCTAACCTTGCCTATATCTCATGTCCTTTTACACTTACAGCCTTTATATTTCACATATGGACACCTACCAACGCAGTTCACATTTGACTATGGCCTTGGACCTGGTGACCTTGACCTTGAGGTTTGACCTACTTTTAGAAAACTTTAACCTGGCCTATATCTCATTTCCTTGTACCCATATAGCCTTGATATTTCACACATTGACACCTCCTACCAACATGTTTCACATTTGATCATGACCTTGGACCTTTTGACCTTGACCTTGGAGTTTGACCTACTTTTAAAAAACTTTAACCTGGCCTATATCTCATGTTCTCTTACACCTACAGCCTTGATATTTCACACATGGACACCTCCTACCAACCCAGTTCACATTTGACCATGACCTTGGAACTTGTGACCTTGACCTTGAGGTTTGACCTACTTTAAAAAAGAACAGGCGTTACGCGAGGTCTATCTGACTTTGGCCGATTGGCAAATGTTTCTGTAACTCTTAACTCGTCGACCAAGATGCCTAATCGTGCAATGCAAGACGGAAAAACGTCAGGCGGCTTGTTTTGGTGTTTGCAGTATTCAAAAATGGCTTATCTACGAGCTCTATTTTCCGAGCAGAGTGTCTATTTTAAACGTTACTTGCAACAACAACAGTTACTAGAAAAACACTTATTTAGCCACCACAGTAACCGACTACTCGACAGAACGTCGATCCCAACGTCACAATCTGAAACGTACACGACGTTAACGTGGGGAATTATCTTGATTTACAGGCGTTACATGATGTCTAATTGAGCGCGACCGATTGGTAGACGTTCGCGGAATTCTTACACGTCGATCAAGACACCGAATCGAGAAACACAATATGTTAAACCGTCTTGCGACTTGTTTGTGCATTCGTCGCATTCAAAAATGGCCATATAACGCGCTCCCTTTTTAGAATTTAGTCTTGGTATCCTTCAATTCGGGTGTTTAATAAGAAAATCTTTGAATTCGTGGTTGCCTATTTACTAACACATGCTACTGTGTAAAATTTGACCAATTTCATCACGTGATAAACATACACGAAGCGCACATAGAAAACGTGACCAGTCACCGGAAATGGACATATTGTTGAATAGAAACGCATATTTTTTCATTTGCCGTAATTGGCGGACAAAATGATATATACATTTTATCAATATTGTAGCAGGCATAAGGAAAATAACGACAAATTTCATTGGAGCGTTTCTTTTGGACGTCAGTTTACATAACATGTTAGCAACTACAAACTTAATTCATTTAAAGGTCACTTTGTGAAGAAGTAGAATGTACAGGAGTCGTTACTCTGTCAAGCCCATCTTTTGGAAATCCGGTGTAGGATCTATGTATTTCATCGCAATGCGGCTAGCCCTTGTTTGTGTTTGTTATTGTAGAAAAAAACTGATGCAAGTAAGGGTTTAATTAGTATTTGACTGGAGGGTAAAAGATCAACCAGTTACAGTCATTATTTATTAACAAGCAACAAAATATATGAGGGATACATACATTGTGTTATTACCTTTAGCAAAAACCTTTTTGTTTTATGGCAATATCTATTTTACTCCATTTAACAACGAACAGAAAATATCAGTCTTGACCTCTCCTAGATTGAAAATGTCGGATTAAAAAGCCTGAAGGTATTTTGTAACATTATTCCATTTTCATTGCTGTTAATTTCCAGGGTTTAGTCATGTTAGTGTAAAATTATTATAGGAGTGAAATGTTGGTAACTTTCGATAATGTCGTAAATACGGCTTTAATGAGCTATATTTACGGCGTTTTCGAATGTTTCGGGCAATATAATTTTCTATAGGGACTTACTGAGATTTCGCATTGGTGTAGTGGTAGGGCCTATAGCTCATTTTATTCGACATGACATCGGCCTTTATGCAAGTCATGCTCATATTTTGCAAATAGCCTTACATACATCAAAGAGACTTAATAAAACTATATAGTGCACGGATATAAAAGGAATTTAAATATTTTTTTTAGGGAAAAAAAAAAGATTATGTGTGAAAGGATGAGTGTCAATAAGGCCCTTTCCGTGACCCAGCCCGATTTTCTTCATTTTCGCCACACATGACCACTAACATATTGACCTTATGTAGGCAAAGTATCAACTTGAACGGAGCCTTGGTTTGGAAGATATATATTAAATCAAAGTGGGTGGGGTAAGTCACTCACTATGCCAATAGATGGTAATAAATTTCATATACAGTTTTTCTAACAATTCATATCTTAAAAACTGGTAATGCAGTGAAATGTATGCGTCATTTTGAATGCACGTTGTTGTTTATTCTATTGGATGCCATATACAGGAGAAAATGGGTATAAAAACACGTTTATGAATTTTTAGGATTTTTGGGGTGGACTAACTTTACGAAAAACCACAACAGGCTTTTATTTCTCGTTTCATTTGATTTATCTTTCTGGTGGTGAATGAAGATATATAACCATAATTTTTAATATGAAAATTTTCAAAATTGCTTCTGTATATTCTGGATTACTTGCCCTTGATTTCTTGATAAAGATGCCAAAAATTATAAGAAATACTATTTCGTTTCTGAACCAAACATTTCTTTACAAATCACAATGAAATACCAATAGGAGGACGATAAGAGCCTTATGTACACAGAAACATCAGGTAAAGAGGTTGCAATGGTTATCTAAACAAAGTGGGTGGGGTAATATACTCTAAAATTAAGCGTGGAACAGACATGAATTTTTCATAGTCAGAATTGCTTGTTTAGCATCCTAAATATATGGTAACGCTTTTATTAGCTCATCTGAGCAATAAATGCTCGAGTTGAGCTATTTTGATGGCTTTTTGTCCGCCGTCTGTCTCTCTATCTGTCCATCTGTCTGGTCTTAATTTGGTGTTTACATTCTAGCATCCGCAAATATAAGCCAATCTTGACCAAACTTTGTGAAAACAAGCATGGTCATAAGTTCTTTCAGGAATTCGATTATTGGGCGGATCAAACAAAAAGTTCAAGAGGTTATCTGCACTTAAACGTCAAAAATAGTAAGTTTTGACATTTTTTCTACTCTAGCATCTACATTTATTGTCCAACCAAGATGAAAATTAGACACACTGTTGGTTACCACATTTGCTTCAACTAATCAGATTTCCAGTCTGATTGGATCAGAAAATTACTGTTTTCGACTTTGTTTTCACTCTAATTTTGTCTAATACAAAGGCCGATAACTGAGCAAGTCTTACCATAATTATGTTGGAATGCATACTGCTCCAAGTTCTTATAGTCACAAACAGTGTTTCCAAGTTTCATTTTGATTGGTCAATACTTGTGGTTTTGAGGTGAAAACAATCTTGAAAACTGCATTTTTATCAAATTCAAGGGCAGACAACTTCGCAAATTGTTGTCTGATTGTGGTGAAATTTGAACTCATTCAAGATATTATAGTGAACAACATTGTGTCGAAGATTTGTCATGATTGGTCGATATCTATGTTTGTTAGAGTAAAACAAAGTTGAAAACGGCAATTTTGTCAAATTCAAGGGCACATAACTCATGATTTTCTGATTTGATCAGTATGAAACTCTGAGCAATTCGAGCAAATATAGTAACCAACCTAGTGTATAATTTTCATCTTGACTGGTCAATAAATGTACATGGTAGAGTGGAAACAATGTCAAAACTTACTATTTTTGACGTTTAAGGGCAAGTAACTCTGGATCTTTCTATTTCGATCCGGCCCATAAACGAACTCCTATGAGAACTTATGACCATATTTGTTTTGACAAAGTTCGGTCAAGATTGCCTAATATTTGCAGATGCTAGAATGTAAACACCAAATTAAGAACAGACAGTTGGCAGATAGAGAGACAGACAACGGACGAAAAGCCATCAAAATAGCTCAACTTGAGCATTTGGTGCTCAGGTGAGCTAATAAAAGCGTTACCATACATTTAAGATGCTAAACAAGCAATTCTGACTATGAAACATTCATGTCTGTTTCACGCTTAATTTTGGAGTATATTACCCCACCCATTCTGTTAAGATAGCAATTGCAACCTCATTATCTGATGTTTTTGTGTACATAAGGCTCATATCGTCCTCCTATTGGTATTTTCTGGTGATTTATAAAGAAAAGTTTGGTTCAGAAACGAAATAGTACTTCTTATAATTTTTGGCATTTTTATCAGGAAATCAAGGGCATATAATCCAGAATATACAAAAGTAATTTTGAAAATGTTCATATTACAAATTATGGTTATATATCTTCATTCTCCACCAGAAAGATAAATCAAATGAAATGAGAAATAAAAGCCTGTTGTGGTTTTTCGTAAAGTTAGTCCACCCCAAAATCCTAAAAATTCATAAACGTGTTTAATACCCATTTTCTCCTGTATATGGCATCCAATAGAATTAACAACAATGTGTATTCAAAGTGCATGACGCATACATTTCACTGCATCACCAGTTTTTAAGATATGAATTGTTAGTAAAATTGTATAAGAAATTGATTACCATCTATTGGCATAGTTAGTGACTTACCCCACCCACTTTGATTTAATATATCTTCCAAACCAAGGCTCTGTTCAAGTTGATACTTTGCCTACATAAGGTCAATATGTTAGTGGTCATGTGTGGCGAAAATGAAGAAAATCGGGCTGGGTCACGGAAAGGGCCTTATTGACACTCATCCTTTATGAAAATAAAAGCTACATGTAACGCCGCGTCATGTCAAATGTGATCAATTATAAAGAGCTTGGCTTCTAACAGGTTGGCCACTGGTTCGATTCCAAAAGTATTCCAGATTTTAAAGTTCTGTCTCATGAACTTAGCTTGTGGGGCGTAAAAAATGAAACACTCAATTAACCCATTACCACACAGTGACTCTTTTTGACTCCCATAAAGCTGAAGGCTTGGGAAAACATTGTGGAAAATGAAGAAATTGCTTGTGACAAGCAATTTCTTCATTTCCCACAATATTTTCTACCAAAAAAGACCAACAGACTTTAAATTTCCTTAATTTGAAATTGTCGTCTGCAACATCTTTGAATTTGGACCAGCCTAAAGTTTTGCCGTTTGGGAAAAGGTTAAATCAAAAGTTTTGCTATAAACTGTCATGATGTGCTTATCTTTGTAGGACCATCGTCTGGACGTGTATAGCGCAAATAAATGACCTGCCAGAGCATGTATACCTAGCAAATAGCTAGAGATGACCTATCAAGTCATTTATCGGGACTTATATAAATGAAAACACTAGTAGAAGTATACTGATGCCACACACCAACTGCAATTTGACAGTGTAGGGGATATTTCAGTGTGTGACCTTTCACAATTGGACTACGCTCAACTGGCTATAAAGTGGCTTTATTCCTAAATGTCACGGGCAATATGAATTGAAGTATAACCCTATCCCAAACGACCATCTCTTATACTGCGTCAATTCAAAACCTTGTGCACATTACACAATGGATGTTGAAAAAGAATGTGTTTTGTTCAAAATATCATAGGAATATCTAAGTTAAAGTAGAAAATTCTAAATAGCACCATTTTCTTCTTCGACATCACTTTTAACCCTCTCCCAAACGGCAAAAAATTTAACTTTTCTAATTGAAAATCCAATGCAGACGTCAAAATGGACATTGATAAAGGCACGATTTGTGTAAAATATAGCACAGAAAATATTGAGGCAAAAGGAGAAACTGCTGATTACCAGCAGTTTCTTCTTTTGTCTCAATGTTTTCCCAAGCCGTTTCTATTAGGGACGTCAAAACCAGGTCTTGTTTGGGAAAGGGTTAAGCCGTTTGTGTTAGGGACATCAAAATCAGGTCTTGTCTGTGGAAGTGTTTATGTGCATGAAAAGACATTATTATAAACCCACATCAACTATTATTATATCTAATCTATCATTCGTTCATAGTGGCGTGGCTTCTTCTGAGAAGCATGGGGGCTGATTTAGTATATAGTGGCAACGCACTGGACTTGCAATAGTCTACAATCACTGGTGGTGAATTCGGCCAAAGCGAGGAATGATTTTTCGCGATCAATGTATTCCGTCGGTGTTGTTATAAAATATCGTAACTACGGCTTCATCGAAGCCGTAGTTACGATATTTTATAACAACACCGACGGTTTGTTAATACAAAACAGTAAACCCGGTCTGTGTTTAGAACAAGTTCATTGTTATTAGAAAAAATCTATAAACTCAAATTTAAACGCAAAATATATATACATTGTTGTAGCGAAAATTGTTTTAGTTCACCATCAGTGACAATAGCATACACAAATCGCTTGCTTAAATAACCACTCGATCCTCTAATAGTCAAGTCTTTCGTTTCTTTCGGGTCCGTAACATTTGAAAAGTAGGTAATAAGTAGTACTTACTTCTTTTATCGTTCACATAAATATTTCTTGTGATATTTTTATACAAAGGTCAAGGTCGCTAAATATCAAGGTCATGCTGTTGAAAATGCTGTTTTGGGACGGGGGGGGGGGGGGGGGGGCTTTGACCCTTTAGATCACATTTTGTTACGTCAACAGTGTTTTTCCACCCCACTTCTTATTCATGAATGACAACACTTGATATTTAGACTGGACTGTTTTGTGTGATCGGTTGTAGCACAAACAATGAAGATTGTTTTCTAATTCCAAGATCTTTAGATGTACATTAATGTTTCAAATTTTCAAAGAAAATGTCTAAAAGTCGATACAAAATAATCCCTAATTGCAACTGTGTGCATTTTATTGTGCGCAGAATTACGCGAACGTAGCTCTTCAAATCTCGGCTCAATACCAAAAACAAATGAGCCGGGATCCGGCAAAAGGGCCGTTATAAAGTATTTCGTCGGTGTTATTGCAAAACCTCGTAACTCCAGCTTTAATCAAGCTGGAGTTACGAGGTTTTGCAATAAAACCGACGATTTGCGATCAACATATTTCCAGATCAGCCTGTGTCTATATGCAGTCTGATCAGGAGACTTGTTAAGTACTACGTTACAGTGTCTACAGGCTATGTAGAATATATAAGAGAACAACATGGATCTTGATCAGATTGCGGGTATACGTAGTCTGATCTTGATGCAAGTTGGTCTCTAAATCCATAATGTCATTTTCACACACACCGGCTCACATTATATAGAAATGTTTCGTTGTTTTGTAACAAAACCACCGTAACTTGGGGTTCGACAAGCTTTTTATGTACGGTAATTTTGATTCTAACACAACGAAATACGGAATTCTCGGGAAATGCGGCAATTTGTGCCAAGTTAGTACTCAAAATGTATGTATGTATGCAAAGATAAGCATCTAAGTATGCATTCGCCAATACAGTGTAATACATGTTATATTTGTATCATTGCAAAGGTAGCATTTAGAATAAAATGCTCACTCGTTCAGGTGGCACAGTAGTGCAGTTGGATCTGTGTTCACACTTTATTGCAAATGCTATACGGGAAAATGTTTGTAATGGATGATCCGATTGTGACTCGCAGTGTTACTGGTGCTTGATAACTAGGAACACATGGGTAGATGGTAAATCAATTTTATATCATTTTTTTTTCGATGAACAAGGGAGCTATTCCAGTCATCTGGTTGGTTGTAGACATGTGGCCAATGTCTGCATCTCCAGAATGCAAACATCATAATGCATTGATTACTGCTTTACATTAAATGTAAAGCTCTGAATCTTAAAAAGGAAATAACACCAATATCTAGTCATGAATCAATATTCTGAGTCTAGGACATTTTTTGCGGAATAATAACCTTTGTGGAATTATTTGGACGAATCATTGACTAATGTGTTACATGCAAATGGGACACTTAAGCCTATATGCCACTACAGCCGGACATGAAAACTTGTGTCACAAATTCACCTCCTACGTCTTGAGGTATTTGGGACCAAACACTTCGTGCAACTCCGGGCGTCATCCATGGCAACGAACATTGACGAGGATATCCCTCGTCAATTGCCGTTGCCACGGATGACGCCCGAAACTTGACGAGGGAATACGGATTTTAGATAACGTATATAGGCTACCATCGTCAATTTCCGTTGCTACGGACGACTCCCGAAGATGAACGAATTGTTTGTTATCTTATGATGGATGAAATACCTTAATTCATTTGTACATGATTGATCAACGCCTTTTTTTACTTGATACTCCTTTGTTGGCTTTGTTGAGAACAAGTGATATAAAGGTCTGAGCTAATCTTAGATAATCAATCAATGCTAAATTGATTATTGAACTTGTGTTTTGTCAGCTCAAATTGTTCTAGTCATATCAATGTGAGATCTATACGATAATACAGAAGGGTAGATGAGCGGTGAATAAAACTCGGTTGGGATTACAATATTGTGCTAAAGTGATTTATGCTTTGACAAATGAATTGTGTTACATTGACTGAATTCTTCAAACTTATTTGATATTTTGTATGATCGAGATGATGTTATGGAATGAAAAGATATACGGTTTTGGTATGTGCTTTTGTTTTTGTCTTCTGATATGTGTATAGCCTTTGTCTCAGTATTGCACATGTAGGCCTAAAAATGATAACGTTTCTAGACCCTCGGTGTTCGATCCCAGATAACAACAAACATCCTTTATGACAGAACAAAAAGAGAAGAAAATTGTTTGGTATTTCCACAAGTATTTTCTGTTAATGACGCCAAAACCAGACCTTGCTTGCGGGAAATGTTAAACTTTGCAAAAATTGCGTTTTGATAAGGATCACTTATCCCATTACAACACATTGACTCCTTTCGACACCTCACAACATAATGGCTTAGGAACACATTGTAACAAGCAATTTCTTCATTTTCCACTATGTTTTCTATCAAAAAATGGTAAGGTTCTTAAAATTTCATCAACTTAAAATTGTCGTCTGCAACACCTTTCAAATTGGGACAGTCCAAAACTTTGTCGTTTAGGAAAGGGTTATTTACTTGCCCGCACTTTGTCTTTTGGCAAGCTTTCATTTCAATGATTGATGGAGACATTTCATATAGCTACCCACACTGCGCTCTAACCCTTTCTCAAACGATAAAAAGTCAGTCTTCCCATTTGAAAGCTGCTGCAGACAATAACTTGGGTGTTTCTAATGATGAGGTATGATTTGTGAATTATAGCGCAGAAAATATTGAGGCAAAAGGAGAAAGTGCTGATGATCAACATTTTCTTCTTTAGTCTCTTTGTTTTCATAAGCCTTTTATTTCATGAACGTCAAAACCTGAGGTCTTGACTGGGGAAGGGTTAAAATATCAACTGATAACACTCTTTTCCAAATGACATTTCTACAACATGTTAGTCTAAATGAGACATAGATCTACATGTATATCAAAATTATGTTTTGTTGCTTATCGACAGTTCATGACTTGGATCGCATGCAGAGTTTGCATCAAGGAAATATGGTTAGATTGAAGATAATA
Organism: Fragum sueziense; assembly: GCA_963680895.1. Classification (NCBI taxonomy): domain Eukaryota; kingdom Metazoa; phylum Mollusca; class Bivalvia; order Cardiida; family Cardiidae; genus Fragum; species Fragum sueziense. Next base: position 29,456,104 of record OY804597.1, read on the forward strand.
CGTGCATGATAAAAAAATATTACAACCATCAAAATGACAATGGATAAATGGTAGGCCTACACATGGGATAAGAATCCTGCATGTGATTATAGGTGGATGTATCCAGTAGTAGAAATATCAACATGATTGCGATGTAAAAGTTTAACTGTGCAACCAATTTTGATTTTTTAGCAATAACTCTCCCTAAAAATGAAGCAAGTGTTATTTTCCCATAGCCTCGTAACCTGATATTTCTATCCATAATGTATGAGGTGAAATAACCGTGGAAATCTATATAATTAGATTGGCTAAGTGCTGTCACACTATTGTGTCATATCAGAGAAACAGATAACAGGCGGTAAAGTCATTCTAAATTTGTTATTTTAAATACAGGCCCTATGTTGTGGGTGCTCATTTGAATCGTCTCGATGAGACGATTCAAATGAGTATCTACAACACAGGGTATGATGAACAATAAATGAAATATTGTATTTTGAAAAGCTATTTGTCCCTCTTGTCTGTGGCTTTTGTCAAATGTATATAAATGAGCAGAGATGTGGAAAAAAAAACTCTTCTGGCAATATTTTCTGAAATAGATTCATATTGTTCACATCTTGTATCTTCATGAAACATCTATCTTGTGGTCTTAAGGTAGAATACCCGTAATGTCGCCATTTTGAGATTAATAAAACATCGGCTTTTCCCCATCTTCGCAAGCCAAGGGTGACATCTACGACGTAACGTCGTTTCTGTATTCACCCTTGGCGGATTTAGTCCGATTTTCTTGGTCTCCTGGAAAGCGTTTTCATTGGTTCCAGCGAGGTCTCGCTGGAACCAATCAGATTGTCGACTGATACATTTGTTATGAGTAACCAAATCATGACAACGGGCGGGAAAAAGCATTGCATTTGCAACTCAAAAACGCGAAGATGGGCGATTTTTCCTACGAATTTCACTGCAATAGACAGGAATTCTTTAACTTTAATCGACGAATTATTATACTTTCGCTAACTTTTACATAATCTGCACGACGTACGACGCGAAAGACAACGCGCGTTAATGACGGCAACAATAATGGACGTAAACAACCAGCAGAACAACCGCTAGGCGGCGCTTCGCGATTTCAAGAAAATCGGACTAAATCCGCCACAAACGTAGGTGGGTTCAATCTTGGCTAGCGAAGATGGCTTTTCCCGAGCGACGTCGTTTCGTATCCGAACATACTCGGGTATAGTCGTAAACATTCGGCGGTGGAGAGTTCCACCGCCGAATGTTTTCGATCGCGTCAGAATAATTCCTACGTCATGCGCATCTAATTAGGGGTGGACTACCTTAAGAGGCTCTTCTAAACCCCAAATTTTCCTCCAAATGTTATTTTTTCTTAAGATAGGCCTACTAGCCAAATGTGAAGATATGTTTTTTCTTTTTTCAGAACTTTGAAGAGTACAAGCCTTAATCTACCTACAACGATGATAAGGTTACGTCTCCTGGCCTGCGCCATTCTATCAACATCCGTGTCGGTACAGCAGGTAGCGGGGATCGAGCCCATACTGACGTCTCATGGCAACACGACGATACTATTGGTTCTCGACGTACACCGTCACCATGACAACAGTGGCACGTGTACACACCCAAACTGGGAGAATTTAGAACTGGCCTATAGTATGTGGTATAGCCAGGAGAAAAGCGATAGTGGTACGTTCTTGTCATTAAAATCAACGAATAATTACGAACAACGTGAATTTGAACAACTTATTTCTTATCATGTTCTAATCATGGATGATGCTTTGATCTTTAAGCTGTCAAGAACGCCGATTTCTATCTACAAAGGATGCATGCCTTGTATCATGTCAACAGTTTAGACTTCAAAACTTGATCGTAGAGAAGCTACGGTCGTTTTTTAGCTCGACTTTTCGAAGAAAATGAGAGCTTATACTGTCACCGGGCGTCGGTGTAGTTTTTTTCAAACATCAATAACTTCCATACTATCAAAGGGATTCAACCCAAACTTGGAATACTTATTCACCATCACACCCTCTACCTTACTACCAGGGCCCATGACCCTGGCTCCACTATATTTGGAGTTATGCCCCCTTTATTCTAAGCAACTTAGAAAGTCGTTATAGATCTATAGACCATTGACTTCGTATTATTTTACATGTAGGCCTACGATACTCTCTCAGATTATAATAGTATAATGAAAGATATTTCCATAATTCATAATATAATGCAATTGATATAACATGTATACTTTGATCAATTATTGGTGCGTATGCGCAGACTGACGTGGATCCATCTGATTTTGATCCTTGTCAGTCTAAAATACCATAAAGGCCACTTTTCATAGCTTCGTTCATGGCCTTTTTATGTGCATTCATTTCTTTGCAGACATTGGGTTGGAGGTATTTGACGGATGCACTTCTATTGATAGAACACTGACAATCCTACGAGAACGACTTTTTGAAACACATGCAGCCAACGTTACAACAAAAGTCGTCGGTAAGTACCATTGCCAATACTACCAATGCATTTAATGGCCGCTTTTCCCCTTCCTGATGTGCCAGATGTCATCCTCACATAATGTGATAATAAAGCAATTTAATGCATAAAAATGCCAAACTTTAAATAGATTTATCATCGACAAATTTGCTCTGAGAAGGCCACCGGTTTATAATTTCTAAGCGAAAAAATTAGTCCAATTGGCAAAGAAACATGAAAGGGTATAGTAACAAAGCCACAATCTTCAGTTGTGCATCTGTTTTCTGTATATTTATCCATCCGTCTTTTTAGTTATAGGTCTGGAAATAATGCTTATTCATGTAGGCCTAGTATACCTCACGATAAATGACCTGGCAGAGCAGCTCATGCTTACCAAATGGAATGCACTGCCAGGTCAATTCTCGTCCAATATACTTAGATCTAAATGCGTTCGTAACATATATGGCTGCTTTATTATTGGTTGTAAAATAAATGATGCTCTTATTATTTATTACCGTAGGTGTATTGAGTTTCTCTTCTTTACCGGAAGTTCGTGTCGCCATTTCCGCAGCTGTTCAGATGTCGGAAGTTCCGGTAGTAATGGTTGGTTCCCAGTTAGATGTTGCAGAAACAGAGAACCAGGGTAAAATGGTGACAATCGACATGCACAATAACTCAACGGTTCAGGTATACATAAATACGTTTACAAAACAAAAGAGTCATCATTCTAGGCAGGGTGGGTAGGATTAATCCGAGTTTTCTCTGATGAAATTCGCTCTTTGATATGTTGATGTCGCTCATTTACACCAGAGCGCACTACCATTCAAAAATAACTGAAAGTTCAACACAAGTTGTGGCGATTTGTTCACCGTCCGATCTTAAACGCTATCCTTAAAACGCCTTATGATACCGATCAATGAACCATTTATTGTCATGCCTGGTGAAAAGTTTAAGGCCAAAAAGTACTTCTAAAAGGTTTATAAGCAATGTTTTGCAACAACCCTCACATTAACAGCCATTGATTACAATGACCTACTTGCCGTTGTTTCGAGTGGTAGTGTGTCCTGATGTAAATGAGCGACATCAACATATCAAAGAGCGAATTTCATCAGAGAAAACTAGGATTAGATTGATCGGATATTACATTCAACATGATTCAACATGAAAACCGATGTATGTGATTGTCACATTGTTTCGTAGTGAATTCGTACTCTGTCGGCATACTCTATCGTTAACAACTAACTAAGTTTCCTTCTGACATTACAATGTTCCTTAGCTATTATCGCTACCTTCGCATTTTTGGTCGTAAACTCAATGGGGTTACCTTGGTCTTGTAATAAGAGCGTTATACTCTGTATCGAGATTGCAGACTAACAATGTCGGTGTGACTATAGTCTGGTAGCGATATTATGGATCATGTATACAAAATTGACGTATGTAATCAACACGATATGGTACTCGAAACTACCGTAATTTTGCATGCAGGTTTCTCACATCTGCATGATTCAAACAAACAAACAAACAAACAAACAAACAAACAAACAAACAAACAAACAAACAAACAAACAAACAAACAAACAAACAAACAAACAAACAAACAAACAAACAAACAAACAAACAAACAAACAAACAAACAAACAAACAAACAAACAAACAAACAAACAAACAAACAAACAAACAAACAAACAAACAATCAAACAAACAAACAAACAAACAAACAAACAAACAAATTAAGAACGATTTACCCTTATCTATATGTATGAAACTTATAAATATTTGTCACAATATCGTGACTGTACTATATCATTGTAACTACATAGACAGAGAATAAAGAAATAGTGGGCACACAACCATAATAAATGCATTAATTGTCAATTTCGAGACTTTTTGTCTTTTTCTCTAGGAAAGAAATATGCAAATCATGTCCTATATGTATATGTTTAGCATGTTTGGAAAGATTACGGAAATTCTTACTCATTTCTTGCTTTCTAGCTGTAAACTAATACCTTCATTAGTCTAATATTACATATGGAAGTCGTTGTGGGCTAATGTAAAGATTGTCAGCATAATAAATAAATCTTGCTTTTCGCTTCTTGTATAGACCAAGGTTTTTCGTGATATTTACAGACATAGACAGAAATTTTATCTCACTCCCCAAAGAGTCCATTCTCACTTTCTGATATAAAGAAAGCCCTAGAGAACGTCGTTGGTAAAAAGGAAATTGCTGTACAAGAAAAAACAACAACAAATAAAACACAGACAAATATACAGTCGACACTCGTTGTGTCGAAGTCAGAGGGGCCGTCAAAATACCTCGACATATCCAGAGTTCGAGTAAACCGATTTTGACCGTTGTTTGTATGAACATCATTTGACCTATTTGTTGCTAATCAAGTGCGTTTAAAATTGAAATATAGTAGGAAAAGGAAAGAAATTGCTCGAGACGAGCAATTTCCATCCTTTTCCTACTAAATTTCAATGGGCATATTCATTTCAAAATTATTTTGTTTAAACTTTTTTAAATCCATTGGGGAGGACGGGACCAAACTTCCATTTCGACTTAAGCGGAAATTCGACTTATCCGATGTCGACATAACGAGTGTCGACTGTACTCTAAACTAGCTCGTACTTTATGGAAAGAAATATATTGTTGGCGTTCTATTGTCATTTCGTTTACAATCATACTATGTTTATACCCCCTTTCGAAGAAAAAGGGGGTAGATCTATATTGTTTTGCAAGTGTCGGTCGGTCGGTCGGTCGGTCCGTCGGTCTTTCCGTAGACCAAATCTTGTCCGGAGCATAACTCAAAAAGTATTAAAGGTAGAATCATGAAACTTTACAGGTAGATAGATCTTATTGTGGAGAGGTGCAGTGCACAAGTACTGTAACTCTGCCGATCAAATTTTTCGAGTTATTGCCCTTTGTTGATTTTATAACTTGATTCTTGTCCGGAGCATAACTCAAAAAGTATGTAAGGTAGAATCATGAAACTTTACAGGTGGATAGATCTCATTGTGGAGAGGTGCAGTGCACAAGAACCGTAACTCTGCCGATCAAATTTTTGGAGATTTTGCCCTTTGTTGATTTTATAACTTGATTCTTGTCCGGAGCATAACTCAAAAAGTATGTAAGGTAGAATCATGAAACTTTACAGGTGGATAGATCTCATTGTGGAGAGGTGCAGTGCACAAGAACTGTAACTCTGCCGATCAAATTTTTGAGTTATTGCCCTTTGTTGATTTTATAACTTGATTCTTGTCCGGAGCATAACTCAAAAAGTATGTAAGGTAGAATCATGAAACTTTACAGGTAGATAGATCTCATTATGGAGAGGTGCAGTGCACAATACCGTAACTCTGCCGATCAAAATTTTGTAGTTATTGCCCTTTGTTGATTTTATAACTTGATTCTTGTCCGGAGCATAACTCAAAAAGTATGTAAGATAGAATCATGAAACTTTACAGGTGGATAGATCTCATTGTGGAGAGGTGAGGTGCACAATAACCGTAACTCTGCCGATCAAATTTTTCGAGTTTTTGCCCTTTGTCGATTTTCAACCTTGATTCTTGTCAGGGGCATAACTCAAAAAGTATGTCAGGTAGAATCATGAAACTTTACAGGTAGATAGATCTCATTATGGAGAGGTGCAGTGCACAAGAACTGTAACTCTGCTGATCATATTTTTGGAGTTATTGCCCTTTGTTGATTTTCAAACTTGATTCTTGTCCTGAGCATAACTCAAAAACTATGTTAGGTAGAACCATGAAACTTTACAGGTTAATAGGTCTTATTATGGAGAGGTGCAGTGCACAAGAACTGTAACTCTGCTGATCATATTTTTGGAGTTATTGCCCTTTGTTGATTTTAAAATTCTATTCTTGTCCGGAGCACAACTCAAAAAGTATGAAAGGTAGAATCATGAAACTTTACATGTGGATAGATCTCATTATGGAGAGGTGCAGTGCACAAGAACTGTAACTCTGCCGATCAAAATTTTGTAGTTATTGCCCTTTGTTGATTTTATAACTTGATTCTTGTCTGGAGCACAACTCTAAAAGTATGTAAGGTAGAATCCTGAAACTTTACAGGTGGATAGATTTCATCATGGAGAGGTGCAGTGCACAGGAACCATAACCTTGCCGATGAAATTTTAGGAGTTATTGCTCTTTGTTGAATTTACATTTAATTCTTAAAATTGCCTATATCTCATGTCTTTTTACACATACAGGCTCGGTATCTCACACATAGATACTTCCTATCAACATCGTTCACATTTGACCATGACCTTGGACATTGTGACCTTGACCTTGGAGTTTGACCTACTTTAAAAAAATTAAACCGGGCATATATCTCATGACCTATTACACATACAGCCTTGATATTTCACACATGGACACCTCCTACCATGACCTTTCACAATTGACCATGACCTTGGACCTTGTGACCTTGACCCTGGAGTTTGACCTACTTTTTAAAAACTTTAACCTGGTCGATATATCATGTCCTTTTACACATACAGCCTTGATATTTGACACATGGAAACCACCAACCAAGACCTATCACACATGACTATGGCCTTTGACCTTGTGACCTTGACCTTGGACTTTGACCTACTTCTATGATACAATAACCTGGCCTATATTTCATGTCATTTTACACATACAGCCTTGATATTTGACGCATGGACACCTACGACCAATACCTTTCACATTTGACCATGACCTTGGACCTTGTGACCTTGACCTTGGTGTTTGACCTACTTCTATAATACATTAACCTGGCCTATATTTCATGTCATTTTACACATACAGCCTTGATATTTCACACATGGTCACTTCCAACCAAGACATTTCCATTTTGACCATGACCTTGGAGTTTGACCTTGGAGTTTGACCTACTTTTAAAATACTTAAACTAGGCCTATATCTCGTGTCCTGTTACCTATACAGTCTCGATATTTTATTCACATGGACACCTACTACCAAGACCTTCCACATTTGACCATGACCTTGACCTGTGTGACCTTGACCTTTGATTTTTACATACTTTTAGAAATCTTTAACCTAGCCTTTATCTTATATCTTATTACACCTACAGCCTTGATATTTCACACATAGACACCTCCTACTAAGACCTTTCACATTTGACCATGACCTTGAATATTGCAACCTTGACCTTGGAGTTTGACCTACTTTAGAAAAACTTAAACCAGGCATATATCATATCATGTCCTTTTACACCTACAGCCTTGATATTTCATACATGGACACCTCCAACCAAGACCTTTCACATTTGACCATGACCTTGACCTTGGCATTTGGCCTACTTTTAAAAACTTTAACCTGGCCTATATTTCATTTTACTTTTATGTATACAGCCTTGATATTTCACACATAGACACCTCCTACCAAGACCTTTCATATTTGACCATGACCTTGGACCTTGTTAACTTGACCTTGGACTTTGACCTACATCAAATGTACGCCCTTGAGGGGGCATATATGTTTTACAAACATCTCGTGTTCTTTCTTTTTGTTTCAAGGTTTTGAAAAGACAGTAATCAATAAAGAATTACTTTTCCGTTGCAGGTTTTAACAAGCCTGGTTTCAATGTTAAACTGGACGTACATTACAACACTATCTGACGATAAACAAGAATCATTACAACAACATCGAGATTTCCTTGCAGCGATAGATGAAAATACATGCGTGCAGGAATCTTATCAAGACGTGACCATGTCACCACCTAACTACTCAAATATCAAAACAAGTGGCGTCATTCTTTTTTCGTCGAACGCTGGAGTTATTGATAGAGTAATGAAGAATTTGCCCGTGTCGTCTGCAGTTATTCTAGTTTCCAGTGGAAAACGTCTAAACAATTTCGAACGGGACGTGGTTGTGTTATCAGAGACATTCAATGTCATGGAGGAGTTCGTCCACTTTATGACGAAAGACGCGCTAGAAAACATTCCGCCTGCACTACTTTCGGATTACTACGCCTCTAAATATAACTGTTCGGTGAATGAAACGACAAGTAAAATAATCTGTCCTGACATAGACAAAATATGGGAAGCAGTTTCGATTGCGACTTCAGGTAGATTATTCCACACAGCTTCGAGCGTGTTGGAAGTGATGTTTGCGGGTTTACCACCAGCCTCAACCAACTGTTCGCTTGATGACTTGTTATCCTGTCCTACGGCGACCATGTTTGATGACCTATTTATGGCTACCGATTCTGGTTACGGCTACGCGGCTGAGAATGTCGTTCTAAACACGAGTCTGATATTGGTGAAAGAGGGGCGAGAACAACTGGTAAATATATTTTTACGTGTTTAACCTTTTCCCAAAAGGGATTGGTGTTGACGTCCCTGATAGAAAAGACTTGAGAAACATTGAGACAAATGAACGAAATGTTGATATCATCAGCATTTTCTCCCTTTGTTTCAATATTTTCTGTGCTGTGTTTTTCACAAAGATATCTTAATCAACAATCCCTTTTTCAAATGCAGTATCTTTTTTATCGAAACACCCTAAACCTTTCCCGTTAGGGAGAGAGTTATTAACACATTTATTTTGCATTGCTGAATTGAAACACATTTCGTCGTTTAGAATAAGCAGTTGATTTTCTGTTGAAGAACGATACTGAAATTAGTCAAATGACTGAACATCTCGCTGGGGGTTCGCATAATTGGTAGTCATGTGAACTTTCTCAATAGATTAAATCATTTTGGTTCGGTGACAAAACGAAAATTTTACTGATATATCTGAGAATAGGCCTACATAATTTGTTTTTGCATTTTTCTAGCATAACTTGGATAATAAGTCAGATAATGATTATCAGAGTAAAAATAGAGAATAAAGACGTTCTAACCATGTTATTTGAATTCCCCAGGAAACGATTCAGATTTGTACCCACCAAATTGGTTTTGACGAACAATTAAAAATAGACCATGGCCCATATATATGTTTATTACCCATTTTATCTATATCGCTCGGATAATATGACTGGCGACTTGACTTTGAATTTCAGACACAACCCCTCCATGAGTTAGATTTGGCTCAAGCTAGACAGCGAGTTGAGGAATTCGTGAACGATCTCGGCGGAATGTTTCCCGGAAGTCAATGTACAGGCTGGTGTCCTGAATGTAAACAAGATGGCTGCCAAGCTGTGCATCAGAGACCGTACGACGGAAACTATTTATATATCCCTGGTGATGTAGTTATAGCGGCTATGTTTCCTCTCACAACAAATCTTGGTCTGGGTCACAATGAAATGTGTTCAGGGTACTCAATTTATGGGAATACGGATGTTCTGGTTGAAGCATTCATGTACTCCATTCAAACAGCTAAATCTAGATACCAGTATTTGCTTCACAATGTTAGTCTTGGATTAGTTGTGTTCGATTCATGTTCACAGGATAGCCGAGTGACACAAATTATGATGAATTTCGAATCGTGTTTGTATAATTTTGACAAACCAAACGAACCTTTAGTGCCATATATGGTTCCTTCATATGTCAGTTATAGAGAGCAAACTGCTGAAATGGACGAACAGTCAAACATTGTAACAAAACCTCAAATAAGTGTCACCGGTAATGGAAAGATTTACAATAAGCACTCATTGTTGTTTGACAATGCAATGTTCAACCATGATGCAGTTATCAACATTCTACGTCAGCTGGATTGGAAATATGTCGGGCTGATTACGTCACAAAGCGCGCGGAGTGATATCAACATGGCGGCGTTTCACGATCTTGCTATGGCGAACGATATTTGTATCATGTATGACCTAGATATTTCTGAGGGCAATCAAAACGCAGGGGAATCACTAGAAGCTATTCGACGTTCAACAATCGGTGTGTTTGTTATTTTCGCAGATTATAATGACGTTGACCGATTCTTCCGGAACTTCATCACCATACCTTTAACTAAAACATGGATCATTGTGGAGACAAGGAAAAACTGGCTGGATTTTAACACACTTCTGTTACCATCCGGGTCTATGCTTCTTCAGCGAGCAGGCCGGATAGATTCAGAATTCGATAACTACCGTCAAAATATCAACGTCAATCAACAGTCCAATACGCCTCCTAAATTCTGGTTGGACGGTTTTAAATCATCACGTGATGCCTGTATTGGGTGTGAATTACCGAACCCAGCCAACGATATGGAGACTAAACTCAGAGCTTCAGACATTATTAAAGCCACCGATGTTGTGATGCATGCTGTGGATGCCACTTACAAGGCTTCATGTGTAGGTGTTACAGGGCCATGTCGCGACATGTATACAACTGGTTTCAACCAAGTATCGAGTAATATCAACCGAGTGCTTTTCAACTACCATGGGGAAACAGTCGATCTAAGAGCTGGATTTGAAATTTCGGAAAACTACGATATTTTGAACATTCAAGCTTCAACGATAGTTGAGGTAAGTTGCGACTCCTACACAAACGGCTTGGCAGCCTTCGAAATTGATTGCGGGTACTCTTTAATTAATCTAATGGGTCTTACTCCTACTAGTACAGTGTTTCACAAAATGTTCGAGGCAATAGGAGGAAACGTTAACTAATTTTTAGCTCGACTTTTCGAAGAAAATGAGAGCTTATACTGTCACCCGGGCGTCGGCGTTGGCGTTGCCGTTGCAAAAAAGGTTAAAGTTTTTTCAAACATCAATAACTTCCGTACTATCGAAGGGATTCAACCCAAACTTGGAATACTTATTCACCATCACACCCTCTACCTTACTATCAGGGCCCATGACCCTGGGACCACTCTATTTGGAGTTATGCCCCCTTTATACTGAGCACTTAGAAAGTCGAGCGCGAGCTGTCTTCGGACAGCTCTTGTTTCTTGTTTTGTTCCAATGGTTTCATTGTTCCTCTTGATAGGGACATCAAAACCTGATCGCATTTGGTAAAAGGATTTAGAAGCTGCCTCTAGTTGACTGTACTAATTTCCATCCTCTTGTAATATTGTAGTGATATATTGTCTATTCGAATGTTCAAACATTATATTGGGACGGTTTACAGCTTTTAAGACATCTATGCAAATTGGAATACCACTTTTTAAGATTTAGTTACATCTTCAATACTTTTAATATATCTATTTAAATACATGTATTAGCTTTTGTGCAGTTATAGAATTCCCTATTTATCTTTTTGCAGATCGGTTCTTGGATAAACGGACGATTGGATCTAGAAAAATCGAGATACAAAGCTTACGATAGTTCCGGTGACGAAATTAACGATAGTCGCCGCTACAACTGTTACGGCGCATGCGTGTGTCTCAACATCCGGAATTCCACCAGTCCAACTAACGTTCAGTACTACACCGATGACGTCATCGATCCAGAGAAGGGCTTCACGGATTCGTCCGGGAAGTTTACGAATGCGTTATGGAGTATAATAGTGGTAATCATTGCAGGCTCAGGAGCTTTCGCTACCCTGTGTCTAATGCTGTATATCATGTGTAAAGTGTGTGCCGGGGCAATAGTTCGCAGATATCTAGCTCTTGGTTTGATGCTTCTCGTAGGCATGATATTCTTGTTTATGTCTGTATTACCGTTCGTGTTTACACCAAGTGAAGCGGTCTGTGGAACTCGATACTTCGCTCATGGATTTTCATACGCATTATGTTACGGTATAGTCCTAACAAAACTGACAACACTGAGAGACTACCGATATATCGGACTGGGTGGGGATATATCCAGAATCAATCAACTGTTATCCGTGTTTTTCATTGTGGCTGTACAAGTAGCGATCGGTGTTGAGTGGTGGGTACTCCAGACCCCAGTTGTGTATACAACAACTAACACAACCATGGGTCTAGATACTGTAGAAATACTGTACGCATGTGACTTTAAACGGGGAGACTTCCTCGCTTATCATTCCTTTGTTATTTTTCTACTCATTGTATGTTGTTTATACTCAATCAGTGTCCGCAATGAATCAAAGAACATGAAAGAAGCAAGACTGTTACTAATTTCGTCGTGGTTTTGCTTAGCTATATGGATAGCGTTAATTGTGACTATAATCGTGATGGACCGAGACTATATAGAGCCCATATGTTCCATCGGGCTTCTAGCCAATGCTCTTACAATGATGGTTGTGATCTATTTTCCGAAGTTGACGGCTATTTCTCGACTCAGATACGAGGTTTCGGATCAGACACGGCGAAAAGACAGTAAAGTTGATACAGAATTCCAGTTTGAGAGACCTTATTCACTACCAGGGACCCTACATAGTGCGGTCACAGAGAAATCCTTAAGTTTGAGCTACCAAAGAAGCCTAGCCGCATTTGATTCCAGTCTTAGTTATTAGATATAAAAAGTTTATGATGTCAACGATTACGTAAGCATGTAAAGGCAGTGTAAATAAACACCAGACTGCACAGATGTGCAGTCTTGTGTTTATCTACACTGCCCATTTGAATGCAGATCCATTATTATGGTATATTTTCAGAAACAGATTTTGGTCTCGTTTAGCTATAGGTCGCGATCAATGATCTGGCAGAGCATCCCTTGCTAAAAGCTAGAGTTGCTCTGTCAGGTCATTTATAGAGTCCTATAGCAAAAACATTTGTTACTTGTAAACGTTTTGAAAGTTATAGGCTATTGTGGTATATTTCTTATTCAACATGCTATCACGTTGAAATATAGACTATGATGTTCCAAAGTTGATTCGTGCAAATTGCCAATGGACATCAGTGTACTTGATCTGTATGTCCATCTCCATATACATGTAAGTAAATTTTGACTAGTTATGCTAGAAAGGACCTTGGGAAGTCTATAAAAACAAATTCTGGGAAACGGATACGACTTAGTAGACGTCAACCAAATGTCGGATGTAGATAGTGAACTTAAATTATAACAGGAACTAAATCGAAACCCAGAAAAATACCTCAGATTGAAAAAAGTACCAAACCATACTGACAAAGAACTATAGGCAACTATGCGCACTTCTCAGAAGGTCTTTTCTAGCGTGATGGGTCACAATTATAGAAACGTGAACTCTTCTTATTCTAATAGTGAAAATTTCGTCTGGGTTACGTCCCTTGTATCATAGTTCATACAAGGGAAAATTGGTATTTTCTAGTTTTGTCAACTTCTAATAGAAAATCTCAAGAAAGCTGTAGTACAATACCTTGTTCCCCTATCTTTCTTGCATTTTAGGGTGTAAAGAAATGGCTAGAAACTGTTTTGAAAATGAGTTGCAGATAACACTAATTCTAAGAATTATATCATGTATTTTAAAAATGACAGTTGTATATAAGTATTACCAGTATTAAATAATAAATCAATTCATGTTGCTTTGTTTTAGCGCGCCTATTCGTAGAATGGGAGAGGGGCTATTCCGATCATCCGGACGTCAGCGTTAGCGTTGGCGTTGGCGTTATTGCTTTGGTTGAGGTTTCACGCACAAGTGCCATGTCTCTGCTCCTTCTGGTACTATTGATTTGAAACTTTGCACATCGTCGCTTTTCAACGAAAACCTCGTAACTGCAGCTTGTTTTATTTTGCAGTTAGGATGTTTTTGTTGAAAAGCAGCGGCATGCTTCTATGACCATAACATATCAGCCTAAAGGCAAAGATTCACTACTCTGGTGGAAATTTAACCCTTTTATTCCCCGATCGTCCATCTTTCTATTTTATCAAGTTCGAAAACGAAACAAGAAATTAACCTTTAAATGAAAAGGAAAAGTTCGAGTCTAGGACGTAATGCTTTATCTATCATGTCAGGTCGGCCAAGAAAACTTTGAACTGATAAATTCACACCCGGGTTTGGTTAATCCTTCCCAAAACGACAAAATTATAAATCAGTCCCGATAGATTTCATACAAACCCAGTCTTTATCAAATTCCATCATGTCGTCTGCCGCACCTTTCATATTTGGACGGTATAAATGTTGGCGCCTTTTTTTTAGCTCGACTTTTCGAAGAAAATGAGAGCTTATACTGTCACCCGGGCGTCGGCGTCGGCGTTGGCGTCGGCGTTGCAACCAAGGTTAAAGTTTTTCAAACATCAATAACTTCCATACTATCAAAGGGATTCAACCCAAACTTGGAATACTTATTTACCATCACACCCTCTACCTTACTACCAGGGCCCATAACCCTGGATCCACTATATTTGGAGTTATGCCCCCTTTATACTAAGTCGAGCGCGCTGTCTTCGGACAGCTCTTGTTGCAGACCGTGGTCATAACGCAGTTGGTAGCGAATCTTCCTCTCACTCGAGAGGTCCCGCGTTCGATCCCGGGTCTGGGTTTGAAATCGTTAACCTAAGTGGGCGAGCAGCTAGAGGCTCGGTAAGGGTGTTGTGGTAGTACTGGTTAGAGAAACAACAGGAATCCACGGGTAGGTGCTTCAGCCGGCGCGATATGATCCTGGCAGTTGAAAATGGCGTAAAACCCCATTAAACTCAAACTCGATCCCGGGTCCCGGCAAATATCCTTTCTGACCAAATGTCATTCACCAATTGTTTGATATCGTTAACCTATGAGGGCGAGCAGCTGGAGGCTCGGTTAGGATGCTGTGGTAGTACTGGTATGAGAAAAGACAGGAATCCATGGTTAGGTGCTCCAGCCGCCGTGATATGACCATAGCAGTTGAAAACGACGTAAAACCCTGAATAAATCAAATCAAAGGTTTTTTTGCCAAAGTACAATCTGATGAAAATCCGGTTTTAACTTATTACAGTAACATCTGACAGGCATCGGTTAGGGGTCATCTTCCATGTCCCCTGGAAAACAAAATCTCTTATTTTTATTCTAACCAATCAAATCTCGTAGAATATATAATTTTCCATGACAATAACGTGCAAACACATTGTTCTGCGCTGAAATGTGATTTCTTCGTGGCATAGTTTACAGTTCTAATCTCTTTCAGAATTCTGAATCGTTTATTTGTTTTGTCAGAAGAAAATGTCATTGAAGATGACCCCTTACTGTTGCCTGTCAGATGTAGACTGGTACCCATTCGTGTAAATAACTGAATTTACGACTGGGAACAGGTACTGCATTCTGTCCTTTGATTGGTCAATCGATATAATCGATAGACCAATGAAACGGCTCGGTGTATGGAAAGCGTCACCTGTCCAGGCCGTCTGAGTGACCGTCAGATATTAGCTATTACCGTACTTAAATCCGTAGTAGATTTCAGGTACGGGAACCAGACTATGTCAGATGTTACTGTAAATTAACACCGGATTTAAATCAGATTGGGAAAAGTACCAAGTACGATATTTGGGTCAGCCGACGATTATTTTGTCGCTTTTCTTCTAACACCACGTAACTGCAGCTTAAAACAAGTTGCAGTTACGAGGTTTTCGAAGAAAAGAGATCATTTGCACTAATGTACATTTTAGTGACTGGTACATGGATGAGCGTATAGGTGTTGAGTTTAAGTTCAGAGCTCAAAATAAGAAGGGTGATGACTTTTCAAACTGAAATATTTCACTAATTGTCCATCAAACTCTATGTTGTGTGTACTCATTTGAATCGTCTCCTCGAGAAGATTCAAATGAGTACCGACAACATAGGGTTTGGATTTGAAATAAAAAAAAGTTAGAATGTTTTCACCCCCTCTTATCTGTTGTTTGATAGGTGTAATTTGTGAATGAATCAGATCGATTGATTGAGTTTAACCCTTCCCAAACAAGGATTGGCTATGGTGTCCCCGATATAAATTGCTTGCTTGGGAAAGCATAGGACAAACGATGAAAATGCTGGTAACCAGCAATGTGAAGTCTGTATTAGCTTTTAGATAAAAAAAGTCTGAAATTTTGTCGTTTTTGAGAAAGAGTTGAGCTTCAACATAGAAAACAATCTTATTCCTTCTCATAACGAAAGACTTTTCTAATGTCTGCATCACTTTTAATTTGGACAAGTACAAATTTTGTCATTGGAAGTGGCTGCATGATAAATTTGCCAATCTACAACTGTTTAACCCATTACCAGGCGGCAAAATGTTGGACTTATCCAAAATCAAAGATAATGCAGACGACAATTAAAAGTGAATGGGATTCTACAATTTTTAGTGTGTTAAAAAAAAACATTGTGGGAAATGAAGAAATTGCTTGACACAAGCAATTTCTTCATTTACCACAATGTTTTCAAAAGTATTTTTCTTCAAGGGAGCAAAATGCGTCACTTTGCGGTAATGGATTAAAAAAGACAACTGCATGGGGAATGACTAAAAAGCTATTTTAAGCAATGTCTTTAAATGTAAATATATAAACAAATTGCAACTCGTCGTTTTGTATTGCCTGGACTCTTGACCCACTCCATCTGGCTAGCATCTGAACCACTAGGTTGACACAGTGACCAGTATTATCTATTCGCTGACCAACTTTCTTCAAACTGCAAAACGTCCGCAAAACTGATGGTGGTAGAATGGAAAAAAATAGTGGCAAGCAAAGCTACAGATTGGGGGGAGTGATGGCTTTTAAAAATGAAATATGTCTTTTATTATTCTTCAAATCATGTGTTGTGGGTACTCATTTTAATAGTCTCGGCGAAATAATATCGTCAAATGAGTACCCACAACATAGGGTTTGTAATTGTATTAAAAAAGTAAGAACGCCTGAAGTCAGTCCCTCTTATCTGTAGCTCTGTCCGCAACAACAGCTATTATCGCAATGTACATTTTACAACTTTTGAGGTGATGAAGTAGCAATTTTAGAGGAAAACATCTCAGGGATTGATGCTAAGTCACACAATCTGTTATTTTGATTGTGAAACTCAGTTCCAAGTTTCAAGCACTCGTTTAGCCAAATAAAAGGTATCATCAAAAGCCCAAAGTTTTGGAAGTCGAGGCAGATACAGTATAAAACAAACGTTACACGACAGTGGCGACATTTTCTTACCAGATATGTATCTCAATATTTACTTAAAAAAGGAGCGAGAGAGTTGCGACATTTTCTTTTTACGTTCAAGATTTTCTAAAAGAGCGCTCTTACGGATTAAGTTGGTTTTGACGCAGATGTAAAGTTTCGAAAATACCTATGCAAAACGGAACATTGTCGCACAATTTGTATAATTATTTAATTACCCTTGCACGAATACACTTGTACGTCGACGCTTTTTTCTGATATATTATTCATTGTTTTCAAGACGAATCTGTGCCAGGGTCCCTTGATCTACGAATCGTGTGGTTAGAGGTTAAGTATGGGTCAGATATCTAATAATGAATAAAGTATTTGATATTGTGGGGGCGATTATGAACATGTATAATTATGATATCATAATTATGATAACCTAGTAAACCGGAGGTTGGTACTAAACTATTGTAAGTGTATAGACGTCGCGCACGTTATTGCGACCAGACGTGAAAAATCCGGGTCATCAACGAGAGATGCACTAGTTCAAGAAGCATATTTAGTGAAGAATTATTTTTTTAATAGAATCTGTTTCTATATATATGAAACTGTCTCTATATAGTTTGACATGGACACGATACACCGGAAAGTCATGAATTTCGGTACATATTTTACGAAAAGGATACCAGTTTTTAAGCGTGACGTGTAACGTAAAAATTCGATGAATTTGATTACTCCAAATAAAACGTGTATTTGCAGCATAAATTCATGTTTAAAGATAGCACTTTTCGTTTCGTTATCCTATTCGCTATACAAAAATATGATTTTTATGAAAAACATGCAAAAATTAAGGTCAGTATAATGAAAAAACAAACTCGCTTTGGCGCGTGACGTGAGCTATTTTCTGGATTTTTACAATAAAATGTCATTTTTCACTTAACTCAGAATGAAAACAATTGTATCATTTTCATTGAAACTTAATTCATAATCAAGTTCATCAAATGAACTTTCGATATATGAAATATGAACAATCCATTACGTCGTTTTCATGTTTTATTTTGAATTCTCCCAGGTAAAACAGAAATGTCCACCCCTGCGTTTTTTTCGCGGAAAAATGTTTTAGCGCACATTTCAACATTGATATGTTTAAATTCGTGAAATTCTAAGCATCGATGTTTTGATAATCAGTTAGTTCATTACAATATCATCAAAATGATGTAACATGTAGATGTGTATCATAATCATACGAGAAACGCCAAATTTTTTCCCATGTAAAACAGAAATGTCCACCCCCTAAATTTACGTCAAAATGGACGTTTAACGTCGACGTTAAAATGTGGTCGATTTCTATGGTATTGAAAAGGTTTTTAATATTTCGGAAAATGTATAACAATTACAATTAGTGGCAATGGCATCGTTTATAATAAATGGTAATGGGATTTTGTATTCTTTCGCCGACTAAAATGTTGACAAAAAATCATGCAATTAGATAAAAGTTTCTTCGTGCGTCTCTTTCAAATCATTCGCCCATGATTATACGAATCACACAATAACAAAATTTTGCTGTAATGGAAGACCCATGTTACATTACATCCAAACATAAAATTGTTTTACTAGTTTTACTTTAAAGCAAAAATAGTTATTATTTTCCATTTTTCTTTTTTTTTCTATCTTTAAACAAGAAACATGTTCTACATGACACAATATTTACGATATGAAATAACATACAGACAACAGAAACTATTCAGATGTAGACCTACAACTAAATTTTTCCCTTCATATTGAGTGATATGATGCATGTTTCGCAAATGTAATTGCAAAATATGTAAAAAAACATTTTCAAAATTTAGTGTTGGTGTTGAATACCGCCAGCGCGCCGTTTATAATGTAGCGATAATACTCAAACGCTATAGCATTATTCATAAACAAAATCAACAAAAAGTAGAAATTTAATTGAACTTTAATTCAGATATATATTCACTTCTTTTATCCATGTATTCTTCTGCTTTCTAAATATCTCATTAAACTACACCGATTGAGCCTTTTTCTTGGATAAACGGGAAAGAAAGCGAGGATGACAAAGAATGCTCGTCGCACGCAACGTCTTCCCGTGTATTTTGACGTTACATAAATTGGTCGCAATACCGTGCGCGACGTCATAAATCACTTTAAACTACTGTGGTATGGAAACTACAGAGACAGAGCTAATGGTTACGCACAGATATTCTACAAGCTTCTGTGACCATGATATCAGCCTATGGGCTAAGATTCATTACCCTGACTCTAGTCTGACATTTAATTTAGTGTTTTTTTTTATAAAAAAACTTTTTCGGACTTCGAATTTTTCCCTATTCAGCGCATTGCTGTCCCCCGACAGCTCTTGTTCAACTTGTTGTTCAATGCTTTTCTTTTCACAGGCGGCAATCACGTGACTTTGTTATGATATATTTTCCTCACTTATGTAAACAAAAACACTCTGTAAGAACACATTTTCTTAAATTTTAAATCAAATACTTAACTCTCAGAATTGAGATACGTACACCGGATTATTTTGATACCAAGATCATCCCTCAAATCCATGTCAAAGCTGAGAACATTCGTGCAAAGTGCAAACATTTCTTAAGAAAATATATCACGGCATTTAGAAATACTTTGCACGAATGTTCTCAGCTTTGACAGGGATTTGAGAGAAGATCTTGGTACCAAAATAGACCAGAGAATATGACGTATCGAATGGCACGTATCTCAATATTGAGTGTTAAGTATTTGATTCAAAATTTGAGAAAAATGTGTACTTACCGAGTGTTTTTGTTTACATAAGTGAGGAAAATATATCATAACAAAGTCACGTGATTGCCGCCTGTGCTTTTAGTACTTAAATGCGAAAGAGGAGAATTTCGTGTGCCGCTACAATTTGTCTCTTCTAATTCTTTAGGTTTCAAAATCGGCAGCGTTTTCACAGGTCCATATTGTTGTCGAGATTTGATAATTTATCATTTGAGTGTATCATTATCAATGGAATCTGATTGTCCCTGATGACGATGGATTGTTCCCATTGCCGACCAAATCAACTCGATCAAGCTCGATCAAGCGATCGAGTACTGATCGAGCTTGGTCGGCAAAAGTGATCGAGACGATCGAGCGTGGTCGGCAAAAATGATCGGGAATTGATCGACAAAAAATAAAGAAGAACTCGTGTAAATACATTTGATCGAGTTTAATCGGGTTTGATCGGGGAATTTAGGAGGTCGAGTCGATCGAGTTGATTTGGTCGGCAATGGGAACGTGGCTTTATGTATGTTACGATTACGGGTTTGTTGACCTTCAGAGTAAATCGAGCAAATTAAGCAGTTCTAAGCGGGATGTCGCTCGATATTGACATAGTGACCTTAGACAATTACTAATCAGTAATTAAATCATTAAGTATTGATTACATTTATTGAATTAACCCTTTCCCAAATAAGCATAAACGTTTCTGATAATATAGGCTTGGCAAATCAATGATGCAAAGAAGAAAATGCCGATAACCACCATTTTAAACTTTTGTCTAACTTTTCTTTGCTATATTGTGCACAGATTTTTAACGACATTAGTTTTGCCGTCTTCAGCCAGCTTGTGAAATTCGAACATTCTAATGTTTGCCATTTGGGAAAGGGTTGAGCTTACTCTCCGATACACAATGTCCTTTTATATCAGCCCATGTGATAATTTGATTTTCTTATTGTGGCCTATTTTTTTCTTGTGACCTTTTATCCCTACTACAAACAACAACATCTTTAACTGGTCCAATTCAAAGATGGTCCAGACTACGAAAAAATCAGTATACAAAATGTAATAGCAGTATAATTATAGGACTGACATCGATACGAACATTTTCTTCTTTTTGCCTGTACAACATTTTCATCCTTTTGCCTGAAAGAAATAGTGACATTCTTACATCCTTAGCCAGACGACAAGATTTTAGACTGATCCAAATTCAAAAGTGATGCAGGCGACTAACTTACTGAATGGGTAATATTATTATGTTAACGTTTAAACGTGCATGTTTATCAGCGTTTTCTTTCGTTCATCTTCCATCTTTTGAAAGTCTTCTTTGACAAACCATGGGTTTGTTCATCCTCTCGAACCAATGTAACTCACTCTGTCTAGTTTTTGGGGACAAGTAGCTAGTAAAACTTTGAATAAGCAGACAGAAGCCATACGCAACGTCATAACATAGAGAACGGTCCAATCAATTAGGTATCTCTTAGACATCGATGACGAAGTTATCTGAAAGGACTGTTCCTATTGGTTGAATTTTCCATCATAAAATGATGATGAAACTAATGAAACAACAATTGGTCAGTCGCAATACAACGGAAATTCAATTTATTGTCCCATGGGTTGAATCAGCGTCGCATGGGCAAGGCGTGGGTTTCCGAGGATTGGGCTTCTTATGGAAAGCGTAAAATGGTCTTCCTGAAAGTATAGGCTTCTCAAGATGCTAGATGTACTACTACACAAGGGTTTACAAATTAGACTGACGGAAAGTTACCGCAGCACCATGTAACGTACGGAGCTTGTTTCCGTCACAAAACCTACGTATGTCGCGGAAACACGCACTTGACTTGTACTTCACATCTACTAGAACCTATTATATGATAATCTAAACAAAACAAAATAACAATCTAACGTTTCCAACGGTTTTCATCAATCTATTTTACCAGCACGTCCATAAATTAGCATTTTCTCCCTTTGTCTTAATAATGCTGAGCTATATTGTTAAAAAATGTCCTTACTAACGCCGATTTAGTTGTCTGTAGCAGTTTGGACCAGTCTAAAATGTGCCGTTTGAAAAAGGACTAATAAGCAGAAAATGGGACGCTCACGATTACGAATTGAAATTGTTTCTGAATTGATCGACACAATACTCGTAGCTTTTGTCGCGGAAATGGAACGGAACTTACCATAAGTAAATGATGCAACGTCATTAATTTGAGGGTTTTAGGTCCTTAAAATTTTGAAACCTTTCTCAAACGGAATAATTTTGGACTGTTCGAATTTGAAAGTTGCTGCAGACAATAAAATCAATGTTGGTAGAGATAGAATTTGTGTACAATAGAGCATGTAGAAAATATCATACACAAGAATGAAATGAAACAGTATTTGCCATTTTGCTTCAATGTTTTACTTAGGCTTTTGGACTTGGGACGTCAAAACCAGGGAAAATGGAAAAGGGTTAATTGAAGGGGGTTTAGGTCCTTAAATTGTTTTACATCCTCAAAGCTTATGAAGTTCCACTTATCCCATAAGAGTACATAACAGCCAGAAAACAATGTCCGTTAAAATACAAATATTCCCTTAACCCTTTCCCAAACAATAACGCCCCAGTTTGACACACATAATAGTGAAATGATGGAATGGCAATGATAATGGCATTGTCTCTTTTGTTCGTATAGCCACTGCTTGTTTGGCATTTTCAAATTTGAATTATTCTAAGAATTAAGGTATTCCATCCATCATTAGATGCAAAAGACTTCGTAAATCTTCGTCAAGTTTTGTTGCCACGGATGACGCCCGGATATTGACGAGGGTATCTCTCGTTAGTTAGTTTCTTTTGTCACGGATGACTCCCGACGATGCATGAAATGTTTGGTATCTAATGATGGGTTGCAATTCATAGATCTACTACGTTTGTTTACGTCTGGCCACATGTATCTTGAACTTTGTTTCATACTAAAGCTTCGTCTAAGGTCGCTGAACTCAATGGATTCATTGACTGGAAAGGTCCATTGATAGTTCAACTATTATTCATCAATAGTCCGCTCATGATATATGGCACATGTTAACAAAAATGTAAACAAAATAATAAACTTCAAATTCTGTAATTCTGTATTCGTCGGTTCGAATCTTGCAGGTGCAGGACACCTGCAAGATTCGAACCGACGAATGCAAAATTGTATTGAAAATGAAGAAAGTTTTTCCTGTTTTTTTTTAACCAACGGAGAAAAGCTATGTGTTTTTTTGAACGGCTATCGACACTATTGACCCTAAGGTGGCACTTACTAATTGAGCTTTTTAGCCCCTTTTCAAGTAGCACATTTTTGACGCCTTTGGTAAAGAAAGATTTTGAAAATACTGAGAAGAAAGAAGAAAGAAAACTGATTATCAGCATTTCCCCTTCTCTCTATACGGTGTATATGATACCATATACGAACATTCCAGCAACATCCATCTTGTCGTCTGTCACTGCTTTAACTTTGGCCAGGCCTTTAATCTTGTCGTTTGGGAAAGCGTGAACACAGAAGAAAATCAGTCAATGAACGGTGGAATGCAGTATAATGATACGGAAGTAGCGTCAATAAGGGACAAATGGTGTCACTCCTCAATGAAATGGACTTGTTAATTGAACAATGAAAAGGCTCAAATTCAGGTGTGCACAGGTCACCTTTTCAAGTTTCCGGGGACCAGATAATTTAAAAAAAAGTGTTGGGGGAAGTTCTTATATCTTACGTTTCATACAAAAAAAAAAAAAAAAAAAAAAAAAAAAAAAAAAAAAAAAAAAAAAGAGAGAGAGAAAAAAAGTGTGTGTGTGTGTGTGTGGGGGGGGGGGGGGGGGGGGGCAGGAGCATCAAATCTTGCATGCAAACACAACTTATACACCCCAGATCAGTCTATCGGACGGTGTACCATTCTGCAAAGGTAGCGGCTGAACAACAAGACAGTGGTCCCAAAGTAAATGCGCTTATACACATCAATAAATTGGACTAATGTTCTGCAATTCAGCAGAATTGCATATCAAGCAGTATTGTGAGAAAAGAAGGGTGTCAATTTTGAACTGCAACTCATTTTGGGTACTACGACCCGCAAGCAACTCCGTTGTGGAGTGTGTCCAAAATAGAGACAAACCATAAAACACACTTCTTCCGGGTTCCAGTGCTCGAAATCAGTTACATTTGAAATGTAGTATCTTTTATATTCCCCACGTGAAGTTCCTAATGCAGAGTAGAGCTAAAAGCTTGAAATGCAGTTCTACTTATGACAAAACATCGGTGCACACTAAGGAGGGGACAATTATCCTCGTTTTTCAACGAAAACGTCATAACTGTAGCTTGTTTTAAGCTGCAGTTTAGAGGCTTTTGTTGAAAATATTATAAATCGAATCATGTTGTAATAAATACAAAGACGCTTTCTGTAACAATCTTTAATATCTGAACTGATAAAATCTTATACATTATGTTAAAGTACGTACACATGGCCATACGCTTTACAGCATTGTAAAAACATGAATTGCATGTTGATCCTTTCCCAAACCATGGCCCACCTATTTATCACAGATTTGGAAAATATTGGAGAAAAGGAAGGAAATGTTGATTACTAGCATTTTCTCCCCTTTCTTTAATAGTTACCACAATGCAAAGATAATTTTCATCAGACAGTCGAATGAATTTGTCGCCTGCAACACATCTAATGAATCTGGATAGTTTCAAATTTTGTCGTTTGGCAAAGGATAAACAGGATAAAACAATGGCAATGAATTTTGTGCTAAAAATAGGCTGGGTTTTCTGTTATGTTTTGATAAACGGCCAGTGTTGTTATAAAATCTCGTAACTACGGCTTAAATCAAGCCGTAGTTACGAGATTTTATAACAACACTTACGATATTTTATTGTTTGTCCGAAATCACGTCACTGTTCACTAAATAAAATCATTCCCTATTCTACCTAAAGAACTGACAGACAAAATTAAATATGGCACTATCATCGATGAACGACAACCTTACAAAAACTATTATTGTTCAAAGGTCAATTTGTTCAAATTTTCAACTGTAAATTAAATATGAAACGTATAATTTTTCCAAATGATAAATATTTAACTTTAAAATAAATAATAGGCGTACAGTTAAAATTAGTATTGTCGGTCCAGCGACGATTTTTTGATTGAATTGTGTTAAACCTTTCCCAAATTAGACCTGGTTTTAATGGCTCTTGTAGAAAAAGCTTGAGAAAACACCGATGAACGTTTTTCTTTTTTCATCAATATTCTCCGAGCTACTAGTAGTTTGTATGCATACACGTATCATAAAATAATTTTATCATATTTTTGTGTAGGCTACAACATTTTTCCATATTATTTAAAGTGACATTTCAGAATTTTTTGTCATAATTTTTACTTTTATTTTTATCTGAAAGAGCATGTTTTTTTTATGAAAATTCTGAAAATTTCGAGCCAAAATATTGCGCCGTTTACGAGAAATTTATATTTTTGTGTTAAAATTGAACAAATTGTTGTGGACAACAGTTCGGATTTATATGCAATTTATCGACTATGCCTCAACTTTAAATGCGTGTTTCTCGCTTATTGGCAACAACTTAAAAAAACTAATAGTATTTATACTCATTAGAATAACCAATCTTGGCATCAAGACATACTTTAAAAAATGAAATTGGAATGAAATGTCCCTTTAAACGGTACAAATCATTAGGTTTTGCAGTAAAATTGTGAGTAAAATGAGTCAATTTCGATTGTCAGCATCTTGTCATTTCCCACAAATATTTGGAGTTCATCTACATGTATATCGAGTCAATTTAAACTCGTGATCGCCAGATAAGGGGACTTATCGTTAATTAGATAGAACGTCGTTATCTCTATCAAAGGGCATGGGGTCCGAAATGATACGATTTTAACACATTACCAAATGACAAAATTTTAGGGTGGTCCAAATTGAAAGATCCTGCAGACAACAATTTCAAGTGAATGGAATTTTTAATTATTAGGTCTTTTTGGATGGAAAATATTGTGGGAAATGAAGAAATTGCTTGTGACAAGCAATTTCTTCATTTTCCACAATGCTTTCCACAAACATTTTTTTGTGAAGAGTTATAAGGAGTCATTGTGTGGTAAACCTTAACCCATTACCAAACGGCAAAACTAGTCCAAATTCAAAGATGTTGTAAAAGACATCTTCAAGTAGATGTTTTACATGTTTTGGTCTTTTTTCTGTAGAAAACATCGTGGGAAATGAAGAAATTGCTTGTCACAAGCAATTTCTTCATTTTTCACGATGTTTTCAAAATTCATGATATTGTGGAGAGTCAAAAAGTGTCACTGTGTGGTATTGGTTTAACCATTTGCCAAATGATTAATGCTTTTTATGGTCAGACATATGATATATCAGTGTAGAAAACACCATGGGAAAAGAAGAAATAGTTTATATCTAGCTTTGTCTCCTTTCAAAAAAAAGAAAAAAAATGCGAGTCATTTCTGTGCAATTTCGCACAGTCTAAAGTTTCAGTACAACCAATTTTTCATCTACAGTGGCTTTCAACTCGAACCAACTTGTACATTGTTCGTTTGGGAAGGATCAATCAGTTTTTATCTCAATCAGTAACATAGCTAGCTATATGTCTAAAATTTTCTATTCCAAAATATGACTCGTTCCACAAGAAATATTTCAAAACATTTAAGTAAGGTGAAAAGTATCGACCTAATAGGAATGTGAAAATTTCAGAATCAAAACTGAAATGACATGACGTCGTTTGCACAAGGTCCCTTTCGAAGACTTTGTTTATCGGCAGTCGTCACAGAACGTAATCACAATAAAAAAAATCTCAAACGATGCAATTTAAGACTGTCCAAATATGAAAGGAGCTGCAGATAACAAAAGTGCAAAATGTGTAGCCCAGGAACTATTGAGCGAAAATGAGAAATTGCTGATTATCAGCAATTTCTTCTTTACACTCAATTTTCTCTACTACAGACGTAAAAAACTAGGTCAATTTTGAGAAAGAGTTAAAAGATATCGACTTGACTTGACATGCATTATAACATTGAAATTCACTTCAACGAATTTGATTAGACGGGCCCATTTTCGAGTTTCGGCTGATAATGATCTTAAGTCTTAACCCTTTAAGTTGTCTAAATTCAAAGGAATACAGACGACAAAATTAAAGTAACCACAAACAGTGAATTTGGACAAGCATAAACTACTATTTTCGGGGTGGTTTAACAACGAAACACGGAGTGTTCATGCGACAATAAAACACAAACCTTGAGCTGGGATCTGGAAATTGGGTTCTTATAGCATTTTAGACATCTTTGTTCCCAGAGCTACCAGTGGCCAAATTCAGTCCAATTAGGATGCATGCTGTTAACTTTTAGTTGCTACATTGCTACATGTAATGAACAATTAAGTTTTTTGAGCAAAAATGGATCTTGATCAGACTGTGCGTATGCATTGACTGATCTGGATCCATGTTGGTCTCAAATGCCTAAATGTACCCCTTTCCAGATCCTGGCTCATTTTAAAACTTGAACAGTCTCTTGCACAAACAATTAACAATGGAATGTACAACCAATAATTTTATACTCTCGGTGGAGAGTTTTTTTTGAATTATGAACTATGTTGTTGGCACTCGTGGAAAATATCGGAATGATTCTTATGAACATAATTCTATGTGCATCTAAAAGAAATAGGGCTTAGTAAAAATGAAAAAAGCGAGACTTTTAAAAAATACTCGTTCAACGCACAATTCCAGGTTTTGACGTTTAAAGCAGTTTGGAAAACATTGAGATAAACAAGCAATGCTGATAACCAACCACATATTTTTTCTTCAGGAAAAGTTTGAAGTGTTAGATACGTGCGACCAAGTCGAATGCTCAATAGGCCTATTTCCAGAGTAGCTTTGCAGCGAAATAGAAAGACCATTAGATACAAGCAATATTCGACAAAACAATAGATCTAAAAGTTTCGATCTTTTAATGTGATATATTAGCCTATCTTTGCAATAATCTGCCGAGATATTTTTTTTTCATTTCTAAGAAGCCCTTTTCTAACGATGCCTACTTTTTCATGAATTATGTCATTGCTTGACCTCGTAAAACAAGGCAATACAGATACAATTATCATGCAGTTACCATGTTAAGAGAGTATGCGATATTTCTTTGCTTTTCAACAAAAACCTCGTAACTGCAGCTTGTTTTAAGCTGCAGTTACGAGATTTTTGTTGAATAGCAACGATTTCTTTCAAATCTATGAACCATTTCGTTTTCTATGAACTTTCAAATGCTTCGATAAATGGTCCGAACGAGAAAACTTCTTTTCACAGATTTTACACTGGTACGGCTTAATTCCCGAATGCGATCGTTTATGTCGGGCAAGTTCATCGGACCGTGAAAACCTCCACCCACATCCGGGCCACGTGCAGGAAAAAGGCTTTTCTCCTGTGTGTCGCCTGAGATGGGCTTTAAGATGAGAAGACTTGCTGTATACCTTCGTACAACCCGCGTACGTACAGTGAAATATCTTCTCCTCGCTGTTGCTATTTTTCCCACAACTCGAGCCTCTTGAAATTTGAGACTTCATAGTACGCACTTTCACGGCGTTTATTAAAGTGGCTTGAGTTAATAATGAGTTAGCGTTACTAAATGTGAAGGACGGGCCGCCATTTTGGGGACGCGAACGAACGACAACTTGTGGAGTTCGCGGAAATTGGTCTATTTTTAGCTCCTGTACTGGTTCCTTCCGAATTTCCGTCGCTTTCGCCGCGTATGAATGCATTAAATTCTGCAATCCGACACCTAGCACCACAAAATCCTCCTTCTGAAGAGTAAACACATCACCGACGTCTGAGTCGGAGTCACTTATAGCATCGCTACTTGGTAAATCCGATAACATATTGCTGCAATAACTGTCACAAAACGACGTCACTTTCTCGTTATTCGTGTTCACAAAAACTGGACTAACGTTACTCGGTTTTTCAATAGAGTCCGCGAGTCCTTGGGAGAATAGATATTCTAGGTACATCTCGTCGTCCATAGAGTCCAGGTTCCAGATGCTCGAGGACGGGCTGAGGGTTCGAATCTCGTCCATGTGAATGTCGATCTCCTCACCTGCAGAGTTGAGCCGTTGTAACGTGTACTGCTCGCGCTCTAGACTGGAGCAGAGCGGGAGAAAATCCTCCGTCTTCTCCTGCACTGGACACTCATTTGTGGTTATCCGTACTGCACGCATTTGGAATAGAGACTGAAACGAAAAAATATAACAACTGCGTTAAACCTTGTCATACCAAATCAAAAACAAGAATTCAGTGGTGATCTACGTTAGGTTGTATGCTAAGTAGGTATAATGATTATTGTCTTGATCTATCATGACTGCCAAATCGATCAGAATATTCCGGAATCAGCATTACGTAGATTTTCTTCAAAACCTGTGTAAAGTTTTACATCTTGTTTGAGCCATAGTTACAATGCTTTGGAAGAAAATCAACTATAACAAAGGATATTTGATATTCATATCGACGATTATTCCACTATTTCTTGTTCAAGAAAATGCATGGCAGAATCTATGTCACATAAACATACTTTTGTTATTAATCAACGCTTTCTACATAAGAGGATCGATCGTTCATAATAAAGTCGCGTGTTGATTAATATACAACTAATAGGATCAAGAAGTTGGTTCTGCACACGATGAAAGTCAAAAGTACGGAAGGAAATCAGTAGCTAATGTCATGCAAACAAAAAATAAGGCCAGACCGTTAATATAAACAGGCTGATCTTGACCGATGCTGCAAGCAACATTGATCAGAAAATTAAATTATATTTTCATTATTACACTTATTTTAGTATGACCTTGTCAATGGAATATTTTTGACAGAAATTATCTGTACTTTAAGAAGGGACCTTCTTACAAAGAAATAAAAAGGATGAGTTATTGCATTAATGACGTGAAAGCGTATCTCATTTTCGGCTTTGATCCTGTAAGCTATTGCATAGAATTGTCAACGACCCTTCAGCAAATAAATGCGAACGTACCAAATTGTCCGCCATTGTTCAAGATACTTTCTGTCGAAAAACGATTTTTATCAAACACTGTGCCCAAGTACAATGCAATTAAGATCCATGATGTTCCCTATCGCATGCCCTTACAGTTCATGAAGTTGGTTCTACAGACCAACATGAATCTTGATCAGCCTTCATGTAAACAAATATTGAACTGAAGGTTAGTATCGAAAACAACAATGATTTTCTCCAGATACAGGTTCTAATGATTTATTATATTCACCATGCAAATCGCAAGCTTGGGTATGGGGTATTCGGGTTTAGGATGCATAATAAGGTTGTCGGGTGATCACATATAAAGACTTATACCGTAATGCAGCGTCACCAATGTTAAGCCCAAGCAAAGAAACGAAGCCCAAGGCTGTAGTCGCACATATAAAGTTAACCAGCGTCCTTGCTCCTTGAGTGGTATAGTATAACTGATAAATACTGGACCGATTGTTTTAATATGAATGAACGGTCCTTGTTAACCCTTTACGCTGATTAATTAACCACAATCCAGTTAAACTGATAGTAAGCTCAACTGATATGACCATAAAGTGCATCTGGTCACTCTGATGGTTTGATTCATGAATTGATTGACTCTTTACACCGAATAATTAACTACAACTTGTTGGTTTGACACAAAGCTCAAATGGTATGGTCAGTATGCACCGTTACTCGTTAACATAACATTTGCTCACCGGAACATCAATTTTGTGGATTTTATACATATTGATTCATTACTTGAATTACATGTACTTTATATGGGAACATTGTGAATTGATACAAAAATAAGTAACTTTAAACGATAAAATAAATATGCTTGTATTAATTATGATAAATAGACGCAAAGACCCAAATCACACTTGCATCTTGTTAAAGTACGAATAAGCCACGAATTTCGCTCTTCATTTATATCACGACATTTATATGAAAAGAAGATGTACTTTGAGAAACAAGAACAACAAACAAAACATATTGCTATCAAATTCAGTGTGGAAAAAGTAAACAATGTAATGCATAGTTCTGCAGTACGTGACTTTTTTTGTATGTGTAAAGTATTTTAGAAATATCATGTACATCCACCAGAGAGTCGACACATCCATTAAAAATGGGACATTTGAATCCAGAAACTACTGGTTAGAAAGATACGAGGCTACTGGGAAACACTTTTAAGTATTTACTAACTTTTACTAATATAGTTTGTGTTGATGAAGGGTTTGCGAGTTGCAATACTTATCAAACTGGAGTTGATACTTATATGTGGACGATATAGACGTTTATACTGAGTTCGTACTACCTCGTGATGGCGGGGGACGAGAGTAGATTATGGCTGATGTGGCATGCCAAAAGGAGGATGGTTAAAATTGCGAAATATAATGACCCTGGCCATGAATAGATATAACATGAATAACATGAATAGATATGTTGAAAGATACATGCATAAGTGGTCCAGAATATTCGGTGCACAGTAGCTTGGAATTGTGCGATGCGAAGTGACTGTGGCTGATGCATGATCAGGAAAAGAATGGTAGTGTCTGCTTGATCAAAAGGTACAGTGTCGGCCTCCCGATCAACAATATTCAAAACACTGTTTGCAAAGTCATATTTTCTTTGTTTGTAGCAGCATCTATCATATTCCTTCGTATCTGTCTAAGTAACAAGAAATTATATCCATGCATATTTGTTCGTTTTGTCGTTTTTGACATTAAAGAACTTTTCACTATCCATGTCCGTGCAATTATTCATCAAATCAAGGCAAGACTTGACTGCTGGGATTTGATTCTGTTGCTTGTAACTTCAATATCGACATTGCAACAGTTCTAAACCCTTTTAATAACATGAGACATACTTTGCATTCTTTTCAGCACAAAGCTTGGTCAGAGTTTGGTATTACTATTTTAGATTGTTACTCACTGAGACATGTTGTTTGTCTTCGGATTAAGAAGGCTGTACCTATTTGGCTATTGCTATGTATGCACCAGGATGTGTTAGACTGTTAGGCCTATGTGCCACCACAGGGGGCTAGCACCGTAGCACGGCATAGTATGCCTATTTGTGACCTTAAATGGAGAAAATAACAAAAAATGTTATTTTTTTCCATTTAAGGTCACAAATAGGATACTATGTCGTGCTAGCCCCCTGTGTGTGCCAACGGAGTGAGCTGTGCGATAGCATGTATACAAACTTTCACTAGATCATCGTTATCAGCTAGTCTAATCTATCCATCCTTATTAAGTACAATTTAAACTCAGTCAATCAGGTTTGGGCATGTCGACATGGTCATGTGCACCAGATCACCCGCAATACAACGTGGCTATGTAGACGTACCAACTACACATGGTAGGGAGTGCAATGGTAAATGATATCACTAATGTCACTAGTTAGCAAGTAACAAGGACTGTGATCCAAAGCATTAGATCTACATGTATTTACAGAGAAGACTTCGATAAAATTAACATACCAACGTTTTTAATGAAAAATATTGTCGCGCTTTGACAAAATAATGAGATAATGAAAATATAATGAATGAACCATTTCCAAAACGGCTAAATTGTTTTAAACATTTCCAAGTTGCAGGCTGTTGCATAATATTTTCATGTAACATTTAAAGGTTGGGGGCAGATAAATAAATGCAAAGGACTAAAACATGGCCCGCCTGGAAAGATGCTGCAGATGGCAAGAAAGGGGTTTGGGGTAGGGTGAGTGGTAGAAAAAGTGTGAATGCTGGATGGCAGCTTTTTCTTCTTAAAATCACATTATGTTTTCCAATTAGAAACATCAAAACAACCGTTCGTTTGCAAATGAACAAGTTGTCGTTTAGAAAACCGTGTTAATGACATGTAAATGAAGTGTGAATCAAATCCTGATACAAATCAGTAAATATTTGTAACTTGTCATGAGTAAATGGTATCACAAATAAACAATTTATCAAACAATACTCAGGTCTAGGGATACTAAGAGAAGACCCAATGAAAACACATGATTGAATTCAACAATGTACCTTTTTCAATGATGGAATAGATTTTATGTAAATTGTTTCGACACATGTTTTCACAAAATAATGCATCACAATACATGCACATGATCTACCACACAGAAAATGCATATGTTAGGATTGTGAAGCAATGCTTCTTGTAACAAAAATCAAAACGATTTTTGACGATTTAAATTAATAAAACTAAATACATGTATGTACAATGTTTTCATTTACTTCTGTAGGGTCTATTAATCAACCCGAAAAACATTTGATCAGGAAAAGAGTCTCGAGGTGGCCAGAATTGATATCTGATCATACGAATGAAATGTCATATTCTTTATGTGTTAATCAGACTAGACTCTGAAGCTTATTTTACAGGTTAAGTCACTATGGGAAAATACTACCACTTTTAATGTCCACTAACCATACAGACGTCATCAAGTGCGCGTCTGTCTGTACGTTTGTCCGTAGTAACTAGGCTTATATAATATA
This sequence comes from Fragum sueziense, assembly GCA_963680895.1. NCBI lineage: Eukaryota > Metazoa > Mollusca > Bivalvia > Cardiida > Cardiidae > Fragum > Fragum sueziense. Next base: position 29,489,652 of record OY804597.1, read on the forward strand.
GTTCGACTGTATGTTATACTGAACGGAGCCTGTATATATCACGATACTTGATAATACTACTACTTGATCTTGAAGTATGAATGGTCTGAGGTACTTATAGTAAAACCATGTGACCATATCTGTTGTGGAATGGATAGGTCTCGTGATTGAGAAGAGCATAGATTAACCCTTGCCCAAACGACAAAAACTTTAGGGTGATCCACTTCAAAAACTGCCACAAAATACAAAATAGAAGTTAATAACGATAGGATTTGTGTAAAATATGGCACAGAAAATATTGAGACAAAAGGAGAAACTGCTGGTCAACGAAGCGGGCAAATTAAATCTATAGTAAAATGGGTCCATTTGGCTGTATCTAGCTTCTCCCAGTCTGCCTGATATCTCATTCATTGTTCTTTAATTTACTACCATGAAAGTGGTATCATTAAATTAGCACCAATATTTTCATCTACGCTTCCGTGAACGCATCCACCCTTGCATTTTTTTTTATCTCTTTCTTGATCTGCAGTTGACAGTCCTCCCGCCAATGAAAGGTCACGACCGGACAAGAAGTAGATCCTTAAAAGATTCATTAAAACACATCCTAGCAGTGCACTGATGGTCTGTCAGTGTACAGAACGACATTTCGTGCATCATTTGTCTTTTCAGAATCACAGAATCATTGCAACAAAAGGAGGACATCCATTTTTGACGGAACTATGTTTGACCCGGAATCATTTCCTGTTGTGGAGTGACTCCATAATTTTAGGGCCCCTTTTATGATTCGACTCATGTGAATAGCAATGCTACGGCAAATATTAGGACTGTTACAATTTAACCCTTTCCCAAACGACAAAAGTTTAGGGTGATCCACTTCAAAAACTACCTCAAATGACAAAATGTATATTATGAAGGATAGGATTTGTGTAAAATATGGCACAGAAAATATTGAGACAAAAGGAGAAACTGCTGGTTATCAACAGTTTCTTCTTTTGTCTCAATGTTTTCCCAATCCTTTTTATTAGGGGCGTCAAAACAATGTCTTGGGAAAGGGTTAAAAGCTGCTGAATACGACAAAATGAATGCTACAAACGATAGAATTTGTGAATGCACAGACAAAAATAATGAGAAAATGCTGATTTTCATTATTTTTTCTTTTATCCCAATCTTTTCCTATGTCAAATATTCTAGAGCCGCCAAACAGGGTCTTGTTTGGGAAATAAGAATAATTATTTTTGGTTTGCAAGTCGACAAAAATGTGTTGAAGATGAGCTATATTGTGTACGGAATGTGACATTTCAATGTACATCTACTATCAATGATAAAATGATACGGAGAAATTCATTAGTGTGTCACGATGAAGGGGTACGTAGCTAATTGGGATAGTTCGTTGAATTTTTGAGATATTTTCTGACCTTCATATAAGGGAACTGATATAAAATGAATAAAACAGCACATGTTTGGTTTCTTCTTTTCTTCTAGTTATTGTAGTGTGAACGAACCATAATAGGGACACGTGCTAGTTTTTTTTAGGGATCAGAACAACATGGAAACAGTCAGCGTTTGCATTGTTGTGTGGTGCGTTGCATTATCTAGGCCTAAAAAAGAAAGGAATGTTAGCGCTGATACCAAGGCTTTTTCACTATCTAGATCAAGGTCCAGTTTCCCAATTATGTTACTATAGATATAAAAGACAGGTTAGCTGATTATATGCAGAATTGATCTAGATGGATTAAATGAGTTTCATTGGAAATTTCCTTCAACAGAAATAATCTAGCTATGCAGTTTGACTATTCCATACGATTTTCTTTAAAAAAAATACCTACGACAACCTAGCACGGGTCCTTATAACAATCTATAATGTTAAAAGTTTGAGATGCAAGGTTGTAAGCCAAAATCGTATGTGTATGCAGTACTTGTCGTACTTTGAATGTAGCTGCACAACCTCTTCAAATAAACGTCTCTACAAATCTATTTTACAGATGAGTTGCTCAGCTTACCTTTCTATTTTTAATGTATGTCGAATTTTGACTTCATGCCTATTCTATAAATGTATGTAGGCCTATGATATAAATATTTAAATACAAACTGAATTTCCATTGACAATTTTCCCCCAAAACATATCAGTATTGTTCGGCACTACGTACGCCGAACAATATAATTTAGAATGAAAGGATCCTTGCCAAATTCAGCATGTAGACGCTTTATTATAAAGCCCCTGTACACTTGTACGTGATAACACCTATCTGATTGACCCGTTAACAAGGAAGGTCCATAACTATATATATGATTAATGAATTGGTTCAATAAGGTGCAGCTTGAACTATGTATAAACTCAGCAATATCAACGTGTCATCGCACAGATTTTACTGTAAACGCAAAGATATTAACCTCTTAGAGATCGATAGGACGGACGAGAATCTCCGTCTTGGAGACAAACGTGAAGGATGGGGGACGCATACACATGGTTATCTCCCTTTCAATATGGAATTTTAGCTAGCCCTTTAAAGTGACATTTCACATTTATTTCATTTTTTAAAAGTATGTCTTGATGCAAAGATTGTTTATTCTAATGCATAGAAATGCTATCAGTTTTTGAAGTTGTTGTTTATAAGCGAAAAATACGCCTTTAAAGTTGAGTCAGAAATGACAAATTCTATATAAATCTGAACTCATGTCCACAACAATCATACTATAATTTGAGCAACGTTTGTATGTTTGACTGTTTGTTCCCCTACTCCTCCCAGGTCCTTGGGCCGATCTTCACCAAACTTGGAGGGAAGGTGGAGGGCGTCCCCGGATATAAGCTTGAAGGGTTCATTTTTTAAAAGGTCAAGGTCATCGAGGTCAAAGGTCAAATTTATCGTTTTTACGGGTTACGGGACGGGATTGCTTACGGGTTACGGGACGGGATTAGGTGGAGTGCAGCCCCGGATAGGTCAAGGTCATCGAGGTCAAAGGTCAGCCCCGGATAGGTCAAGGTCATCGAGGTCAAAGGTCAAATTTCGAGACGGGTAAAATTGCTAGTTTGTTTAAGTTTAGCACAAAAATGTATATTTCTCGTAAACGGTATACTATAATTTGAGCAACGTTTGTCTGTTTGTCTGTTTGTTCCCCTACTCCTCCCAGGTCCTTGGGCCGATCTTCACCAAACTTGGAGGGAAGGTGGAGGGCGTCCCCGGATATTAGCTTGAGGGGTTCATTTTTTGAAAGGTCAAGGTCATCGAGGTCAAAGGTCAAATTTATCGTTTTTACGGGTTACGGGACGGGATTGCTTACGGGTTACGGGACGGGATTAGGTGGAGTGCAGCCCCGGATAGGTCAAGGTCATCGAGGTCAAAGGTCAGCCCCGGATAGGTCAAGGTCATCGAGGTCAAAGGTCAAATTTCGAGACGGGTAAAATTGCTAGTTTGTTTAATTTTAGCACAAAAATGTATATTTCTCGTAAACGGTTTGATATTTTGGCTTGAAATTTTCAGAATTTTCATACGAAAACACACTCAGATAGAATAAAAGTAATATTTATGTAAAAATAATTGTGAAATGTCACTTTAAAACAATTTGTCTAATGATAATTATGCTTTCTCGTGCTTCGGATGATTGTTACGTGAACGGAACACAAAATGCAAATAGAAAGGGTTCCTCCTTCCACAATCAACACGTCGTTTTACTCGTCCATAGTAGCCCAATCTTATACAACATTGTGTAGAAGTAATTGGTGATAATCAACATTCTCTTATTTTTGTTAAACGCCTTCTTCACTGCACGGGTGGGCATCAGGGGAGCTACCTCGAAAATGTGTTAACGTAAATTTGCTCCCACGCCACATCCGGGAATGTCGAGGTAGTGGAAATCCCCGTATTTTGACAAACGTACAAATGTGAGCTCTCCCATTTATTTGTGTTTTTTTTTTCTTTCAAAGAGCGCATTACTCAAAAATCTGGCGATGCAGTGCAATGCTAAGTACTATGTTTTAGCAATGCATGAAGACCAAAAACTTCATTAAATAGTGGAAAATACGAGCAGGACGACATTAATTCCAGGACTGGTGGATTGCATTTTCGCCCTTTGTTGACATATCGACAAGCATCTCAAGGCAGATATTGTACTTTATTTTCAGTTTCTGACCACTATCACATATTTTGATGCAACGCGTAGTCAAATTGACTACAATGGCGCAAAAATTTCAGATATTCTGGTCTCCTGAACAGATTAATTGCCCAAAAACTCATTAGTGTTGTTCCCAGACCATCGAGGTAGTGGTAATCTATCGAGATAGTTCCCACGCGTCCCAAACATCTGGCCTTCTGACATATTGATGTGTTGATATACTTTAATGATTCTGGACAGCGACCTAATGGCTAGCTGGCGAAAATCAGTTCCTCTAGTCACAGAGCTGTGATGCACGTGCAATATCTAATTATAGCAGATTTTTTGAGAACTTATGAAACAATAAGCAGGAACTGCAATCACAACATAAATCCCAACCTGAAACCCATTCATGAAGAACAGAGACAACTATTAATCTTAATTCCCAGAATGCCGGAAGTGTCTATCTTGAATTAAGTCCTCCGTAAATAGCCTACAAACCCACCTAGGAACAATACAGCTGATAAATTTCTCTTTTCTGCAGGTACATTTGGGTTTGGCGGAATCAGTACTATAACTTGATTTTAAGGTATAGGTCTCTGGCTGAAGGTAAGCAGTACTGCGTTTTGTTTTGATGTAGATGTTCTTGAAAATTGAATAAGTTAAATTGTGGATCTTTATGCTTTTCAGTCATTTTATGTGTCCAAACACTTTCAGTTAAGTTCTGGTGACTGAGTTACAAACTTTTGGGAAAATGGATGTTAACGCGGCTTACAATGTGTTCTCTTTGTATTGGTGCTTAAATGTAATTTTTGTTGTTTCCCACTTGGGTTTCAGGTTGGGTTTCAGTTTGGGATTTATGTTGTGATTGCAGTTCCTGCTCATTGTTTCATAAGTTCTCAGAAATCTGCTATAATTAGATATTGCACGTGCATCACAGCTCTGTGACTAGCGGAACTGATTTTCGTCAACTAGCCATTAGGTCGCTGTCCAGAATCATTAAAGTATATCAACACATCAATACGTTAGAAGGCTAGATGTTTGGGACGCGTGGGATCTATCTCGATAGATTACCGCTACCTCGATGGTCTTGGAACAACACGAATGAGTTTTTGGGCAATTAATCTGTTCAGGAGATCAGAATATCTGAAATTTTTGCGTCATTGTAGTCAATTTGACTACACGTTGCATCAAAACATGTGATAATGGTCAGAAACGGAAAATAAAGTACAATATCTGCCTCGAGATGCCTGCCGATATGTCAACAAAGGGTGAAAATGCAATCCACCAGTCCTGGAATTAATGTCGTCCTGCTCGTATTTTCCACTATTTAATGGGGTTTTTGGTCTTCATGCATTGCTAAAACAAAGTAGCATTGCACTGCATCGCCAGATTTTTAAGTAATGCGCTCTTTGAAAGAAAAAACAAATAAAAGGGAGAGCTCACCTTTGTCCGTTTGTCAAAATACGGGGATTTCCACTACCTCGACATTCCCGGATGTGGCGTGGGAGCAGATTTACGTTAACACATTTTCGAGGTAGCTCCCCTGATGCCCACCCGTGCACTGGTGGTGAACTCGACCAAAGCGTTTTTCGCTACAACAAGGTACAGATATTTTGCGTTTAAATGTGAGTACAAAGATCTGATTGGATAGTTTTTCAAATAACAATGAATTTGTTCTAAAAATAGACCGGGTTTAAGGATCCATATGTATTGACAAACCGTCTGTGTTGTTATAAAATCTCGTAACTAAGGCTTTATCGAAGCCGCCGTTACGATATTTTATAACAACACCGACGGAATACTATGATCGCGAAAAAACGTCCCACGCTTTGGCCGAGTTCACCACCAGTGTTCTTGTCTCTTTCAAAAATACTTTTGTTCTTCGTATCAATAAATGTCGTCGTCTGTACACAGGTAATGGCTTTGAGTTAGGTCCAGTCTAAAGTATGTCATCTGGGAAAGGGTTTTATTAATACAAGTACCATTACAGTGACTTACACAAAATTGTTTCAGTGTGCACTTCAGTATTGGTTACGAAATGCATTAAACCCTTCTCTGTAACGCCAAAAAACTATATCTTTCTTAAAGTGACATTTCACAATTATTTTTACATAAAGTTTACTTTTATTCTATCTGAAAGAGTAGGGCCTATATTTTCTTATGAAAATTCTGAAAATTTCAAGCCAAAATATTGAACCGTTTACGAGAAATATATATTTTTGTGCTAAGATTAAACAAATTGTTGTGGACAACAGTTCAGATTTATATAGAATTTGTCATTTCTGTCTCAACTTTGAAGGCGTATTTTTCGCTTATAAATAACAACTTCAAAAAACTGATAGCGTTTCTACGCATTAGAGTAAACAATCTTTGCATCAAGACATACATTTAAAAAATGAAATAAATGTAAAATGTCACTTTAAATGAAATATGTTGAAGACTAGAAAATGGATGTTGATAAGTATAAACTTTGTGTACAAAGTTCTCGTAGCTCAGAAAATAACGCATAAATTTTTATCTTTCGCATCAATGTTTTCAAGCGCATTTTCTTACCATGCAGGGGCGTCAGAACCAGGGCTTGTTTGGGAAAGGGTTAAAAAGTTGTAATTGAACACCCGACTTAGTTGCGGCCATCGCTGTTTTCTCTTTTATCTGGGTTACTTTCTGGCTGAGTTTGTTACAAAGCAGGTTTTCTTGTGAATATTGTAGTTCACAAGAAAAGAAAATAGTTCCGACAAAAGAAATGATATTTTGTTAGCACGCTTTTTAAAGCTCACGATAGCCATTAGCTAGAGATGCTCAGCTAGGTTATATATTGTGAGCTATATGGCATCCTTTGTACAAATAAAGGAAAATAAGTTCGATCAGGTGACTTGCTATCTCACCAAATAAGGCTCGTACTTACATTAATTAACCGCATCACTGTAGTGTTGTATCAGTTAAACTAATGAAGATACAACTTGTGTCCATTCTCCGTAGATAACCGGGATAAGATGACCTGAAAAATACAGAAATTGAATTAACCCTTTCTCAATCAGCAAAAATGCAGTCTCCTTTGATTTGAAACGACTTGAATGAGTATCCACAACATAGGGATTGGTGCATATTTAATGAAATATTACATTTTGAAAAGTCATCACTTCTTCTTAAAGTGACATTTCAGAATTATTTGTACATAAATTTTACTTTTATTCTATCTGAAAGAGCATGTTTTCTTATGAAAATTTCTGAAAATTTCAAGCCAAAATATTGAACCGTTTACGAGAAACATATATTTTTGTCCTAAAATTAAACAAATTGTTGTGGACAACAGTTCAGATTTATACAGAATTTGTCATTTCTGTCTCAACTTTAAAGGCGTATTTTTCGCTTATAAATTACAACTTCATAAAACTGATAGCATTTCTACGCATAAAAATAAACAATCTTTGCATCAAGACATACTTTTAAAAATGAAATAAATGTGAAATGTCACTTTAACCTAAGATATGGGAGCAATCGTTGATAGTTGCATTTATGTAAGAAACACTTCAATGAATTGACACGAAACATAAAAAAAAATGAATTTAAAAAATCAAATGTTGATAAACCTTTTATCAATCAAGTAATAATGCATTGAAAGCTTGCAATCTAATTATATGTTACACACTAACTTTAATTTACATTGTACAACTTTTCACTAGAAAAAATATTAAATTTCAATGCGCTTATTAACAAGTTCATTACTCAGGTTCAATGTGGGACAAGTATATTATGAAAATCGTACGATTTTAAGTTTAAAGGAAAGAGGGGGTTTAGTAACGTTAATGCAAATAGTAAGATAGCAATCAATTCGCTCTGGGGTTTTAAAAATGATTCACAGTCGTTATATAGGACGATATGCTAAATTCGCACATTTAAAATGTAACTTTAATAAGTGAACTATAAAGAGGTATTCAAAGGGTTATCAAAGTTCTGCACGCCATTGTAAGAAATGATAAACGACCTAATTCGAGTACAAAAAACGTAATGTGTGTGTGTGTGTGGGGGGGGGGGGGGGGGGGGGTATCAGTACCCCGAGACCATCAGTCACTGTTTACTGCTAATCGGTTAACCCCTGTCTTTAAACTGTCATTCCCCATATTCTCTCGTGGGCTCCGTATTGATTTTATTGAATTCCAAACATTTTACAATTAAGTCGTTGGGAAAATGCGGGGCTAAGGTTATGTTAAGGTAGTCTACCCCTAATGAGTTTTGCGCGACGTCTGAGATATTCGGGTGACGTCGAAAACATTCGGCGGTGGAACTTTCCACCGCCGAATATTTACGACCGCGCCCGAATAGGTTCGGTTACATAACGACGCTCCTCGAAAACCCCCGATGTTTCACGAATTTCAAAATGGCCACATTACGGGTATTTTACCTTAAAGTGACATTTCAGAATTTTTTGTCATAAATTTTACTTTTATTTTTATCTGAAAGAGCATATTTCCTTATGAAAATTCTGAAAATTTCAAGCCAAAATTTTGCGCCGTTTACGAGAAATTTTTATTTTTGTGTTAAAATTGAACAAATTGTTGTGGACAACAGCTCGGATTTATATGCAATTAATCGATTATGTCTCAACTTTAAATGCGTGTTTCTCGCTTATTGGCAACAACTTAAAAAACTAATAGTATTTATACTCATTAGAATAACCAATCTTGGCATCAAGACACACTTTAAAAAATTGAAATTGGAATGAAATGTTCCTTTAAATTCAGACTATAAAAAGGGGATATATCGTTTTACATGTATAACTAGTACCTGGCACATCATATTGCAGCGTTCGCGTGTTAGAAAGTGACCTTGATCATATTTGTGCATTTTGAAATGCCTTACAGTCTAGTCACGATATCACGGCACATATTTCAAAATTTATATGTTTCAAGAACACAAACTACTGTAATTTTGCATGTATCCTTTCGAATCTTGCAGGTGTAAGACACCTGCAAGATTCGAAATAATAATTGCAAAATCGTATTGAAAATTGATAAAATATACCCCAAATTGGGTAAACTTGAACAATTGAAATATTCAATTCTATTCTATTCTACTATGTCGTGCTAGCCCCCTTGCAATTCATACAGGCCGATATATGGCACGTCGTGCGGTAGAATCCGGCTTTTTGCCTCTCCCTGCTCTTTACTTTTATCTCAACCAACGCTAGGGAAAGAAACCAGTGATTTACACTTCATCTAAACACAAAATTAAAGAAATGAAAAAACGAAACGCTTATTAACACCCACCTTGTAATCTGAGACTCTGTAAACTTTTCGTCGGCTGGGTAAGAGTTTTTCCCCAAAAACAATATCATAATGTCTTCTCTATTCCTAACATATGATTATTGTTTGCTTCATGCCAAGATGCAATTCTATCCGTTCCACACTGTTCTTTAGACGTAGCGTACTAGTTTACCCAATGTGTTTGCTTTTTGTATCATTTTACAAGATTTCAGTAAACTCAGTATAATGTCACTCGGTGGACATTGTTTCCCATGACAGGATTTTAAGATAAGTCCAAATTGAAAATGTTTGCAAGAAGATAAAAATGCTGGATAATGATTTGAAATGTTCTAAACAAACCTTTTTTTTTTATTTCAAACCCGCGGTCTCTTTTAAAAGTTGAAAGAACATTAACTCGAAATTTGCTCCAGTTGGTGCATGGAAATTTAACCCTTTCCCAAAAATTTCATGCTTTTGGCGTATCTAGTGAAAATACTTGCGAAAGACAATTGAAATAAAGATGACAAGCAAAATGTTTTCCTTTTATCTCGATATTTCGATGTTACAGTTTTCACTAACATTGTTTTATATCTTTTATCAATATCGATTTTGTCATCTGCAACAACTTTCAAATTGATAAACAGTCTATTTCTGTCGTTTATGGAATGTTTAAACGAAATGCGTACGCTACTATAACAATTTGAAATATAGCCTACACATTTAATGACAAACAAAGTCATCCATAATTTTGACAATGACGTCATTAATTGAAATATGTAATTACTATTGATACAAAAATCGTATGATGTATTTATTCATATATTAACATTGTACATACATGACGAGTCAATGAATTAACCCTTTAACGGAGTGAAACGTCAGAAATTTGGTTTTGTCAAAATTCGGAGAAATTATTGACAACAAAGTAAATGTTATCTACCTCACATATGAAATTGCAGTCATTTCTTATAATAAAATAAGCATTTTTATGTAAATGAGGAAGTACTGGTTATCAATATTTGAGACCTGCATGGATCAAGATCAGCCTGTGTACATGCAGTCTGATCAAGATCCATAGTGTTCTCTCAAAAGCATTTCAAAACATGTGGTAATTGTAAGATAGAAATAAGGACTCTGATCAAATTGCCATTAGACTCAAGCTGATCTGGAAACATTGCTGATGGCCCCTTAATGACATACGGGCTCTTTTCCAAATTCCTACCCAATCATGATTCTGGTGGTAAAATTAGACGCTTTTTAACACGTGTATAGGCCTACCTAGCTGTTCAAGTAGCACTTTGCAAAATTTCAACAATCGTCAACTTCTTACGAAGTTACGACGCGGATCAAATAAAGTATAATACGTTTGTCATCGAGGTATTATTAGTATAGTACTAACATTTCGGTAGTAATTAGTCATAAGGTGTAATTGCTAATCTAATAAACGAAATGACATAACTCAACTACAAAGTTAAAAATAGGATATGTAAAGAATCAAGAAACTGAATAAATCAACTCCCAAACGACGGCTGTTTTTTACGATCTTGTCAGAGAGGGATCTGAAAAGATTTCGAGGGAGAAACACGAAAATGATTAACATCAACATTTCTTTTGTTTTCATCAATTTACTCATTGCTATACCGCGCACCCCACTATGCAATATATGCGCCTGCATCTCTTAATTTGGGAAAAAACGATGCATTTCTTTTTATTTGAATCTGGATTTAGCATAACTGTTTGAGCATGGGTCTAGAAACAGATCAGCCCATACATTAATGCAACTTGGCCATTTGGTCATTGGTCTGGATCCATGATACATGTAGTAGGCCTATCAAATGTCATATCGTCGCTTTTCCACGAAAACCTCGTAACTGCAGCTTATAACAAGCTGCAGTTACGAGGGTTTCGTTGAAAAGCGACGATATGTGCATTTTCTTACATGTTAGCTCATTTGTAACTGCTGCAACTCAACCGCAAATTCATAATTATGTATTTAAATTTTGCTAACTAAATATGCAAAGCATGCAATTAACTATGAGCTATATCAACAAAGGGTGCAACAAGCTCTCTTGTAGATTTTGTCAAAACTGAGTTAGAACATCTGAAAGGACCTTAATGGCACTTCGTCGTTGTAAATGCAAAACCTCGTATCTCATTTTTGGAAGATTTAGAAGGGGAGGGAAAAAGGGATAATAACTTTTCCCAAACTGAAAGGTTTTACTTGAAATTCGGACATATTGTTGACAAATAATGTTTCATTAATACTTATCAGCAAATGTATCTCAAAACCTGCAAGAAGTGTCTTAAACGGACACACAAGATTGTACTTTGAAAATCACAAAAATCGACATGCGAGGTTTTGAATTTACACCGACGATTTGTGACATGTATAGATCAAGATCGTCAATCTTTTCAAGATTCACGATATTTCCATACAACTTCATCATTATCTGTAGATACCGTAACAGAGTAGTAAGGATCCTGATCAGAATGCACATGTCACAGTTTGCTAATTTTCCAGATTCTACATCATTTTACATTAGTTTACCCCAGTGGCGTAGGAAGGTTTATAATATTGGGGGAGGCAAATGTTAAAGACGTCGCGCACGGTATTGGGGAACTTTTCAAAAAACGCTACCCTCTGCGATTCATAACTGAATTTTGCAAGAACCGTTTTTCTTCCTAAAACTTTGTTATATGTTAAAATAACCGTAAAACCCTTATCTTTTTCAATGACATACTCTTTTCGGGTTGTTAGTTTGTATAAATTTGTTAGAAAGATTTTTTGTTCGTAAATTCGGCGAAAAAACGCGTGTAACATGTAACATAAATTTTCAACGGCGACAGATATTTATAAACAACTTTGCGATTAAGTAACGTCAAACACATTGAAAAATATATTATATGACAGTGGAAATGCTGTAGAATGTTTTGCCGAACGGAAATCAAATTTCGATGTCGATTACGCAAATAAGCACAGTTTGTTCTCCAAAAATCGCAGTGTAACAATTAGAATTACGTCGCAGAAAAAATGACAATTTTGTTTGATATTTTGTGAAATAATGACTGAAATGCAACAAAACTTGATATAAGAAATATTATTTTTCTCTATTTCTATAATATATACAAGAAAAATAGTTAGCATAATAAACGAAGCATTAATGATATAAAATGCGTGTGGACAGAAATTGTTTCAGGTCGTTGAAAACTCTGCTTTTTTACCCTTTAGAGTTTCAAAAATACCGGTTCCCTTATTCATACAACGATTTAATTTCAATATGGAAATATTATTTTTTTCTTGTTTGTCATATCACAATTTCAACGCAAAATAATGAAACGTAAAAAAGATGTTCAAATTTGTTCGTGTGGACAGAAATTTTATAAACGTCAACTTTTTTTTAATTGGCGTAGCCTTAAAAGTATCTATTTGGCGCATTTTATGACGAAAATAAAACGAATCAAAGTGGAGTAAAAGCTTAAGACGTGCAAAAGACAGAAATAGTGGAGATTTTCTTAAAACATGGTCTTGTCTTTTTAAATCACATTAGTCTGTAAAGAGAGTAAGCATTATTAAAAGCACAACACAACCGTCTACGAAAAAACTGCAACGTTCCGCAATTATTAGAATAATGACGTTCGATAGTTTGACGTTACATTTAGTTCCCCAATACCGTGCGCGACGTCTAAAGTAAATGGGAATGTGGGTGTATTATGGGGGGCCCATAGGGGGGACATGCCCCTTTTCTAAATTATTGGGGGGCCAGGCCCCTTTTCTGAATTATGCCCCCCTGCCCCCTCTCTTCCTACGCCTATATACCCTTCGTTTGAAAGTAATGAGAAACCATTCTGGCAGATTCAATTTTAAATTGAAAAGAAAGAGAAAGTGCTAGTGCATCTGAACTCTAATTTATTCCTTTCCCAAACAAGACCTAATTTTGTCTTCCCTAACAGAAACGGTTTGGGAAAATATTGAGACAAAAGAAGAAACTACTAATAGCCAGCAGTTTCTCCTTTTGTCTCAATATTTTCTGTGTTGTATTGTACACAAATTCCTTTCTTTTTAACAACAATTTTGTCATTTGCAGCAGTTTTTAAATATGACCGCCCTAAATTTTTGTTGTTTGGGAAAGGGTTAAACCCAGCATTCATCTATAATGTGTTATGGCATTGAAAGGCAACAATGAAATTTTAAATATCGGATCAAACCTTTCCCAAACGACAAATTCCTCAGCTGGCCTTACCTATAAATTGGTGCACACGATAAAATCACTATTTTCGAGTGATGAAAATTGGTGTGTTACTATAACATGAAAATGATAGAAGCAAAATGAGAAAACGCCAATATCAGTTTCTTCTTCTTTTCTCTCAATGTTTTCCAAAACATTTTCTGTTAGGGTCGAAAAGGTAATGTATTGTTATGGTAAAGTGTAGCGATATTTGATCATCAGTAACTATATATCATGATACCGGTATTATCATGATGATATAGCATGGTCATAAATACTAGGATGCTATACTGTACAAAATGATGAAGGGCAAAAACTTCTTCGCCGTTCTTTATAACAAAATATCGTCGCTTTTCAGCGAAAACCTCGTATCTGCAGCTTAAAACAAGCTGCAGCCACGAGGTTTTCGATGAAAAGCAGTGATATACAATAGACTTTTAAAGTCATAAAGAACGTTTCTACAATACTTCTCTAAGGTAGGCCTATTCCACCGACCATCAAAATCCAAACACTTCGTAGAATTTTGTCTTGAAGTTAGACAACCTGGGTAACCTGGATACCCTCGCCAGTCTCCGTTACCACAATGATGCCGAAGTTGCACGAAGTGTTTGGTATCGAATGACGGGTGGAATACCTTAATCATGGTAACAGACAAAATTATCATTTTACCAAAATGGACAACTTCTTAAAGTGACATTTCAGAATTATTTTTACATAAATTTTACTTTTATTCTATCTGAAAGAGCATGCTTTCTTATGAAAATTCTGAAAATTTCAAGCCAAAATATTGAACTGTTTACGAGAAATATATATTTTAGTGTTAAAATTAAACAAATTGTTGTGGACAACAGTTCAGATTTATATAGAATTTGTCATGTCTGTCTCAATTTTGAAGGCATATTTTTCGCTTATAAATTACAACTTCAAAAAACTGATAGCATTTCTACGCATTAGAATAAACAATCTTTGCATCAAGGGTTACTTTTAAAAAATGAAATGAATGTGAAATGTCACTTTAATGCACACGTCTATTCAAGATTTAGGCTACATAGAACAGCGATGGAAGGCCTAAATTTTTATTGAAGTTAAAGAAGAAAACATATCTACAATCGAAACCATCACGATTTCCATTGATTTTTTCTTGAAAGTACCTTTTGTATCCATATAATATTTGGAAGCGCTAATAAATAAAACATCATAAAACAAAATACAAAAATAGATGCAATGCATATAATTATGTAGGCATTTCGTCGGTGTTATTACAAAACCTCGTAGCTCCAGCTTTAACCAAGCTGTAGTTATGAGCTTTTGCAGTAACACCGACGATATGCATGTATTTGCATTAAAATAATTGATAAAAATGTTTTCATAAATACCTGTAAAAACATGCATATTAATCCTTCCTAATTTCAAGTATTTCTAATAATCACTCCTGAATTCCTGAAGGCGGAAGAGGATTTAAAAGTACGACTATGGAGAATACATTCATATCGTACAATAATTTTTTATTTCTATAATTACGAATTCCATACATGCTCATGTAAGTTTGCAGAATTAAATCGCATTCTCATTTCTTGGACAGAGTTCTTAAATAGAAAATAAGGTCCTAGATAATTATGTGACCGTTCATTTAAAAAAGATCGTATCGCATGTTTGAAAAGTATGCTTTCCTCATTGTCTGGTAAGACCCGAAACGTAAAGCCTCTGACAGATTTATCACGAGATCGAGTACGTTTAGAGGCGCCGAGCCCGGATAGCTCAGTCGGTTACGTCGGAGTTTGTCAATCCAGGGGTCTCGAGTTCGAACCCCGGCTCGGCCAGTATCCATTCTGACATTTGACAAAAGTCATTTGTCTCTCACCAATGGGTGTGAATCATCTATGTGAGAGAGCAGCTGGAGGCTCGGTTTGGATATTGTGGTTGTACTGGTGCGAGAAATACCAGGAACCCACGGGTAGGTGCTCCAGCCGCCGCGATATGACCCTGGTAGTTGAAAACGGCGTAAAACCCCAATAAACTCAAACGTTTAGAGGCAATTCTACCTTGGTAAGTGAGCCTTGATATAGACCCCTATCTTTTAAGATCGAATCGCCACTTTTGAACATTGTACATTTTGTAGTTCTTCAACACGGAAGACTTTTATCTATGGCAGGTAAAAAGGAAATACCTTAAGCTATTTATAGAATTGACTCAAAGTCACACGTTTGTTCGTTCTTATTAAATAGTACGCGAGTTCTTGTTATAGAGCCAAAATCGTGATCAGGCGGTTCTAAATGAAGCTATGATAAAGGTTTACCGAGACAAGACCAACAAGAGATTTTATCCCATTACCAAACTGCAAAATTTTGAACTGGTCCAAATTCAAAGATGTTGCAGACAACAACCTCAAATAAATGAAATTTAAAATGTGTTGGTCTTTTTGGTAGAAAACATTGTGGGAAATGAAGAAATTGCTTGTAACAACAAATTTCTTCATTTCACACGATGTTTTTCAAAGCCCTTATCTTGTAGGTTGTCAAAGGGCGTCACTGTGCGGTAAAGGGTTAAATCACGACACAGAATCATGTGACACAACTTTAACAACGATTGCAGACGATCTTCGATACTTTCGTTAATACGAGACTGGTTTAATTACGGTTTGAAGCAGAGAAGGTGCCAGGAATTTATTGGATGTGATGGATCTTTTTAAGACAATCTGATTAGAAAATTACAGAACCCGAATTTTACGTTTTTATTGTGAAAAAAGAAGAAAATGCCGAACGGCTTATGAAAACCTTTGAACAAATTAAGAAAATGATGATAGTCAGCATTTTCTGCATTTGTCTTAACATTTTCTGTGCTATATTACACACAAATATGACCTGTATCAACATCCATTGTGTCGTCTGAAGCAGCTTTCATTTCGGATCACCCTATTTTTGACGTTTTGGTAAAGGGAAATATCTCATTCCGAAACGACAGATCTTTTTCCTATTTGAGAGCTGGGCACATGAGAAGCTACATATAAATGGACAAAAATCTGTGTTTGTCGTATTGCATGAATATTCTATCATTTTTTTTTTCTTTTGCCCATATGTTTCCCAGCCTATTCCTATTTGGCACGAAATCAGGCATTGCCTGGAAAATGATTAAAAGGTGGTTCATTTGGCCCTTTTGCCGTGATACGTAGGCCTATCTACGAAAATGAGTAAGAGGACTGGTTAATGAACATTACGAAATAACGCATTAGCATTCAAGTTGAATAACTGATTAGTCTAGATGTCAACAATTTATACACTTTTTATAAAAAGAGAAAAATACATAATGGTTTTATCAACAAAATAATGCAGAATAATCGTTTGTTTTTTGTTTTGCTACACTTCGTTTAAAAAAAAGGTTTCTTTACTATTGTAATTACGGAAGGGCAAAATGCAAAAGCTATCAATTTTGCAACAGGCAGATTAACATCAGGCCCGTAGAAACAGGGGGAGGGGAGGGGGGCTAGGGAGGGGCTTAGCCCCCCCCCCCCCCATGTTGCCCCCAAATGCCCAATTTTCTTAATTTTACACTGAACATTTTAGGAAAATCCAAATTAGCCCCCCCCCCCCCCAATATTCAGGACAAGGGCTTTAGCCCCCCCCCCATATGAAATTGCTTCCTACGGGCCTGAACATTATTACCTTTTTAAGAATATACATGACTGATGATGTTTTCACGTAAATACCTACCCAAGCTGACCTTATTTTTTTCTGCCAACAAAATCTGTCAGAATAGTTTAGTAAAGTCAAGACCTACTTCTATCTGATAAAAGTCAAGTGTGTGACCAGTGGTGCAAGATGGACACGAACCTAAGACTAAAGTTACACTATACGTATCACCCACAAAAGATGCATATATGTCTCGGTACAGGCCCGTAGGAAGCAATTTCATATTGGGTGGGCTTAAGCTCCTGTGTCTGAATAGGGGGGGGAGCTCCTGTGTCTGAATGGGGGGGGGGGGGGGGGGTGGGGGGTATGGCGCTAAATTGGATTTTCCCTAAATTTTCAGAGTAAAATAAAGAAAATTGGGCATTTTTGGCCATAATGTGGGGGGGGGGGGGTGTTAACCTAGCCCCTCGTTCCTACGGGTCTGCAGTAAGGGGCGTTAGTCTCTACCAAGACGACCATAGTCTAAGGCGAGCTATATAAGCGCATGATGTTATAAGTACAGCCAGCAAAACATAATTGTGCTATTTATTGGAAATCATTGGTGTGTGTGTGTGGGGGGGGGGATGGGAGGGGGGGGGGGGTAGAAGACTGGTGGTGGTGGGGTTGGTAGAGAAAATGATGATGATAGCAAGCATTTTCATCGGTTCCCTAAATTATTTCTGAAGTATTTCTTTAACAGGACATCAATCCAGGCTGTGAAAGAGTGACCTGTTATAAATGAACCAGAAATGGTAGTTGATTTACGAGTAAATTGTAGGCATTATCATGTTGACTTTTCATGAATTGTAAGCAAAGCAAATTATTGTATTTTATGCCTACGATATCATAATGGAATGAATTACGGTTTCCGTTAGAGTAAACTCTTTTCCATACGACAAAATGCTAGGGTAGCCCAATATGAAACAAGAGCGACAGATAAGAGAGAGTGAAGTGAAATCATTCTAAATTTGTTATTTAAAATCCAAATCCTATGTTTTTTGGTACCCATTGAATCATCTCGAATCGTCTCCACAGCATAGGGTTTGGTGAACAATAAATGAAATATTGCATTTTGAAATTCCATCGCCCTCTCTTATTTGTAGCTCAGTGAAACCATCTTCAGACAACAAAATGACAGTTGGTAAAGATAAGATTTGAAGTTGTATAGGCCTACAACATAGCGCAGAAAATGTTGGGGTAAAAGAAGAAAGTGTTGATTATAAACATGATCTTCTTTTGCCTCAATAGTAGCCTATTATTGTTTTGGAAATGGTTAGAAAAGAGATGTGTCTTTTGATAATACTTCATAAAGACCTTGAATTATTTGAAACAATAAAACATATGAAATTATAAGATACGTTACGAACCATTTTGATAGCATTGTTTCCAAAGTAAGTGATACATTTGCTAGTTTTACCATAGTATTTCATCAGTTTCTGTATATGTCTAAATGGTAATTGTTACAAAAAGGTTAGAAAGGGTATTTGGTGCAATTATTCTCTAACAATGACCAAATGAAGCCTTTCCAATATATTGGTGTCTTGTTAAAACCTTATTTCTCGGACTGTCTTCTATAATTCAATCTTGAAACAAGCGCATTTCTAACCAACTCCTAAACCTACAGATTTTCCTTTCACTTTTCACCAAAAAGATATAAAATACGACAATGTATACATGTCCAAAGATAGAGATTTCGTTTTAAAATAAGATACATTACGGCATAGTTCCTTACCTTATGACAATCACTGATGCTAAATAAGTTTCAATAAGATACTTTTTGCGTTATAATTCAATTACATGGTAGTTAATCTTTATATTTTCAGCGTGAATTTATTCCAGTTTATACAAAGTCTATTCATTTCATTAGAAAACAAGCAAAAAAATAACAAGAGAAACGATTTTTCCTTTTAGTTCGAACTTCAAGGCCTTAATTTTTTTAAACAAGTCAATAAATCATCATTATTTCTCAATACAATGAATTCTTGATATGGCAGAAACCTAAAATGATATTTCTCTCAACGCCAATAGACAAAACCAATGTGTAAACGGGAAAATCAAACACCATAACGTATCTTATCATGCATAGATGTTACCATGTTTCGGCCCTAAAATTGAAATATTCCGGCCTTGTTTGGGTACACTGAAATTGAATTCTATAATTTAAAACAATATTTTGCAAGAATAAGTAAAAAATTACGTTTTTCAGAGAGGTCGATTTTTCAGATTTTTGTATTTCTAATTGTGCACTTTTTTGAAGAATGAGTGATCAACACTTTCTGCATAAGTTACGATCAGCTAAACAAAAGGGGTAAAGTGTCAGTCAAGATCAACCTCAGTTTCATTTGGAAAATTATTCGACTGTAGTAACCATGCCCTTTCACAAATACTGACTGGTTTTGACGATATTGCAAAATGGGGGTTTACAAAGTCTGTAAAAGAATACAGAAAAGGAAATGTTGATTGTGATCTTTTCCTCATTTCCTCTCGATGCTTTTTCAGTCTCAGGGTTGGTTACATTTAATTTTTGTTTATAATTGCTTAGATTTGAGAAAAAAATAATCTTGAATCGTTTCGTCTGGGAAAGGATGATTATAAAGACGACTTATAATTCAGTCAGACGAGACAATTTATTAACTCATTGGCGTTATTGTAAAACCTCGTAACTACAGCTTTAACCAAGCTGTAACAACGAGACTTTACAATAACACGGACGAACTGGTACGTGTGCAGTATAATTGTTGACACTCTTAATGTCGACATCGAATTAGTCGAAATTCTGCTTATTTCGAAGTGAGAATTTGGTCCAGACCTTCTCATTTGGAATGGCTCTTGGAATGTGGTAAAGACGATGGTTAAACAGGCCTACTACATTACTTTAGTTTCAGACGTATATCAATCCATAGATGCTAAAAAGGCCACCTTCACGGATCCCGGATCATATTCAATGACAAATAGAGTGCCATGGTCACAATATACGCCGCCCCAGAGACTAAGTTTTAAAGGGGCATAACTCAGGCAAAAAACAATATAAAATCCTTCCTTCATGCACATCCACCAATTGAGGTGATAACATTGACCATGTTTTAAAAAGATCCAGCCTGAAACTTATCATACAAGAAAACTGGACGTACGTACGTACGGACGGACGGACAGACGGAGAAGATGACGCCAATATACGACCGCCTCCGGCGGCGTATAAAAAAAGTTTAACTTCGATTTGAGGAGTGATTCGACAAAACAAACATTGGAATAAACGAACGTCACTGTGCACCAATCATGAATCACTTGCACTGTATGTTCTATTTGTGACATAACTAACCCTTTCCCAAAACAATCGAATATTTAAACTGTTCCATAATTTTGACAGCTGCTGCAGACGACAAAATGGGTGCTGACAAAACAAGAGCCGTCATAGACGGATTATGCTCCCTGAATAAGTGTTTGTCACAAAATAAAAATCATCATACATTAAGCCCCCTTTTCCCATGACAGCTTTTTTGTACACACATTATTTATAGAATATGGTCTAGAACATCCTATTTATTACATCATCACAAATTTTCATTAAATTCTGCCCATTAGATGAAGAGAAATAAGAGAAAAACTAATTTTTACACTAAGGCCCCTTTTTCCATGACGCAGCCTTAAATTTACAAACGGAGAAAAAATTCCCTAGGTATTGACCCAGGGAGTTCACATGTGAAGTTTCATTGAATTTGGTCCAAGGGTTGCCGAGATATGGCTGTGGACGGACGGACGGACGGACGGACGGACACACAGACACACGGACGGACGGACAGCGTGGCGACTATATGCACCCCGAAATTTTTTTCGGGGAGCATAATAAAATCTGTGAACAATAATACACAGGAAAAAATGAGACACAAGAAGAAATTGCTGGTTATCACCAAATTACTGCTCTTATGGATGTCAAAACGAGGTATTTTTTGGAAAAGGATTAATGCAGTATCTTAGAATAAGTAAAACCAGCAAACCTTTGCAACTGATAAACCCATGAAAAACGTAAATCCTTCTGTAAAAATCCAAGATTGCACAAGCTGTGCAGCCTAATCCAGATCTACACTTCACGATATAATTATAACCACGGTATTGACACGTACCATCTAGTTTTATGTAATATGTAGGTTTGAACTGACTGGCAGTTTTTTGAGGGCATGTTTTATTAAATTGCTGGTAAAAACTCATCTTCACTCATTCGAAACGTGTGGACCCTTTCTTCTTAACCATTCTCAAGCTCTTCACCACATATTTCAGTTGTGACCAAAGCTTTGGTATGTAGTATATACTAAGATCAGCCTGCACAGACGTGCAGTCTGATCTTAGTCTACACTGCCTTGCAAAAACTCGAGACAAATAGGTTGAGATGTCTTTGGAATGAACAGTTTTTTTTCATACAAAATTGGAAGTTAGCTGGACAAGGGTTAAACCGACCATCATTATCTCCTTTTAACAAACGACAAAAATGTTGACTCGTCTAAATTCAAACGACACGGTATAAATCGGACTATTTGCAAAGAGTATGTGAAATATCATATAAAACATTGAGGGAAAAAGAGATAACGTTGATACTACCGGTATTACAATTATTGTTATTTCCTTTACAGCGTCGAATTCAAAACATTTGAAAACATTTTGTTTTTTAATACATGTACTTGGCAAACGTCTATGGAAAAACACAAAATATTGGAGCCAATCATTTACTAGCTCTGCCTAAATTTCTTTGAAATGAACTCTGAACACATCTGTATAATTAACGATAGGTAGAGGGAAATGTATGGTAAAACTATGGAAAGCTTGTATTGTAAAAGGGTTAAATTTTCTTTAAAGATCGTGAATGCCTCTTCTATTTATCTATTCTCATCCTGAAGTACTTTATGTTATGTTTAAGGGCGACTATGACAATACTACAATAGCGGAAAGTATCGATCCTTATCATCCTGTACAATCAACACAGGCTTACAATGGCCTAAATCTTTTTTGCCTTTGATAGTGGAACAGATTGGTAGATGCACTACCAATATATTGTGAAATGTGACGTTAAGGTAGTCCACCTCTAATTAGTTTCACGTGAGGTGGGATTTTTCATGCGACGTGATTAATAAGCCTATTCGTTTCGTATTTGAACCCCTTTCGGGCGACGTCGTAAACATTCGGCGGTGGTTCCACCGTCGACTGTTTATGACGTCACCCGAATAGTTCCGACGTCTTGTGAATCTCATCAGGGGTGGAATACCTTAAACTACATTTAAAGCGGGCAACCTTTTTTTGTTGGAGAACTCACTTTTTTAATTAGGACACTGTGTCATATTTCATGCATAAAGAGTTAACCCTTTCCAAATCATCAGCAATGTTGGCCTCGTCCAAGTCAAAAGCTGATTCCATGGATTAGAAGACAAAATGAATGTTACTGGAAACAGAAAGTATAGAAATAAAGCAAAGAAATCCTTTAGATAAAAGGAAAAAATGCTGTTTATCAGCATTTTCTCCTTTTCTTTTGATGGTTTCTAATGTAATACCCTCGTCAAAAGCAGGGGTTTGTTTTAAAAAGAGTTTAACTTTAGAGCTAAAAGCTATATAAAGTACATATTTGACAATTCAACAGAGGGTTATATTTTTGCTGAAGTATGAAATTTTATCGTTTTCTTTTTGTTTGAGTAGGCCTACATGTATTTACTCTTCTTACATGACCTGAATCAAGCGACCCGTTAAGCTAAAACTTACTATACTAAAGGAAAATAGAAACGAAACAAAAATTAATTTGGTCATGCGTTTTGTTTTTGTTTTTTCTTAAAATCACCGTAATTCGCATACTCTTTTCAATGGATAGTAAAACTTTCATTTGACTTTCTTGTGTTGAAATTTCATCAATGTCACAGGTTGTACGTGCCATCAATATGCGTTTAAACGAGAGCGGTTTGGCGTCAACCTTAAATGCGTTCTTGCATGCAATCCAAACGGACTGTAACGATATCCGGCTGAAAGTTGATTGCTGTATTGTTCATGAATAGCATCAACAGTTTTTCTCGATAACAGAACTTGTTTCCGTAGGTAAAATAAACGCACGTTATGGTCCTGACGTCACGACGTTAGACGTTGACGACCGCTTTTCCGGCAACCATCAGTTGTTTCGTTAGTTCTGAGACGTTATCTCAAGCAATATTTTGTAAACCGATGTACACCAAAGTCAGCAGCAACTGCGCATTGAGATGTTCCATTCGTAAACATCACAATTGCTACCGGACGACGTCTTTGAATAGGTTGCAAAACGATATTAGGGATTTAATCCAAACAAAAATTATTGCATTTTGTCGAGTCGACGTGCATCTACACAAATTAAAAGAGTTCTATGCAAAGTTTGGATATTTAAAGGTTTGCACGTGAGAAACGTGTAAACGTCTATTTTGACGTAATCTCACAGGTAAGACTGGTTCTAACGTAAACACAAAGATTAATATCAAGATACAATACCCTGTAATATTTAGTTACATTTTTGACTCAATAACATAAAAGAATTAAGAGAAATAACAAAAAATAGTTGTTGCGTTTCTTATTTCCTGTAGTATATTTATAGAGTCAGATCTCAGTATCTCGACACTGGTAATGTCGCATTACTTTCTATGTCGAAGTGGAAATAATTAATAGCCTCTCTTGTCTTTCTCAGTAAAACATGCAAGAAGGGGATAGTAAAATCTACCGAAAAAAATTGGTCATAGAAATATAGAGGGAAAACGGAGATGTTAACTTATTAATTGAAGTGAAAGGTCTTTTTTTTAATCTTAATTTTACAGCAATCGGATGAAATCTCATTTCAAGTGACTTCGAGAGAATGAGAGTTGCCCTTAAAATAGACCTAAAAGACTTCCCACAGCACAAAACGTTTGTACTAGGTCTACCCATTTCATTCTCTAGTTGTACTTATTTTGCTAAGCTTAATCAACCCCTTTCTTAAAAAGACATGATTTGGGCGTCTCTGGTAGGAAGGGCTTCGGAAATGTTGGACCGAGGTTACTCTCTTAAAAACAGAGCACATCCTCTCTTCATTCCATTATGATAGAATGACATATTTGATGGTTAATTAATAGACCTCGGCTTTGGAGAGTAGGTCGAGGGATAAAAACTCTAATAAGCAGCAGTCATTTAAATACTTTTGTTTGAAATTCTAGGAAACCGAGTTGAAGTATGCATTTCGAGAAGTATAACATTCATCTTGCATAATGTTGTGAATTAAAGTAACTCAATTTATTCAGACAACATCACCTAAGGACATCATCTAAGTAAATCCTTTATACTGGTAGTAAACCATCGATATCTTGCATATCAAAGCGAGGTTTTGGCGATTAAAAGCTTTTTACGGCATGTCATTCACAAAAAAGATGTATCGAACGGAAAAAATTAATGTATTATAATGCTGCAAATACGACAAAGTGGACGTTGATAAAGATAGAATATCGTCGGTGTAAATGTAAAACCTCGTATGTCGATTCTTGCGATTTTCAAAGTACAAACTTCTGTGTCCAGTTTAGACAATTCTCGCATGTTTTGAGATATTTTTACCAATCAGTATCAATGGTACATTATTTATAAACAATATGTCCAAATTTCAAGCAAAACTTTTCAGTTTGGGAAAAGTTATTACACTTTTTTCCTCCCCTTTAGAATTTTCCAAAAACGAGATACGAGGTTTTGCATTTACAACTACGATATGTATAAAATAAAGGAATGCAAATAGATCTATTGAGACAAAAAGAGAAAGTGCTGGTTATCATCATTTTCTTTTGTCTCAAAGTGTTGGCAAGCCTTTTCTAGTAGGGACATCAAAAACAAGTCTTGATTGAGAAAGGGTTGATCAACTTTTGTAATACTCTACAAGAAAGTTACCGCAACTTTCTGAATGTCACGAACGCGTGGTTCCATTGCATGAAGACGAAACTCAAACTCCAAGCTATTAACCGTTTTCTAAGCATAATAAGTGTAAATACTTCTTATTTGAAGTCGCATGGGTACAGCTCTACCTTTTTGCCGATTGGGCAATTTGTTAATAACTTAGTTGACACAGTCAATGCTGTCTCTCGTGTTAAAAAATAATTGAATGTGACTAACAAATCAGTGAGATCAATGATAGATAGTCTTATAGGTTTTAAACTACATTTATGAACTACTGGTGTGCTTAAGTTAACCCATCTTTGCAAGCCAAGGGTGGCATCTACGACGTAACGTCGTTTCTGTATTCACCCAGGGTGAATACAAACATAGGTGGGTTCAACCTTGGCTAGCGAAGATAAAGTTAACCAGACTTGACCACGGACATCAAATAGCATAAGGTCGTTGTAAATGCAAAACCTCGTATCTCGATTTTGGAAAATTTTAAAGGGGAGGGAAAAAAGTGTAATAACTTTTCCCAAACTGATATGTTTTTTTCTGGAAATTTGGACATATTGTTCACAACTAAAGTGTGTTTAATACTGATCAGTAAAACATCTCAAAACCTGCATGAATTGTCTTAACTGGGCACAAAAGTTTGTACTTTGAAAATCACAAGAATCGACATACGAGGTTTTGCATTAACACCGACGATAACATGCTACGTGTGGTTATAAACTTCTGTAAACCCAACTTTTGACAAAATAATGCATTCAGTTTTCATTCACAAAAACCACACCAGGATTTGTATGCGTAAGTTTCCACGAAAAACAAACATGTCGTTCCCCATACCAGTATTTCCGATAATTTTTCAACATAGGGCGGTGTTTAACCCATTACCACACAATGACTCTATTTGACTCCCCACAAAATAAAGGCCACGGAAAGCATCGTGGAAAATGACGAAATTGCTTGTGACAAGCAATTTCTTCATTTCCAACAATGTTTTCCACCAAAAAAGACATACAGATTAAAAATTTAATTCACTTGAAATTGTCGTCTGCAGGATCTTTCAATTTGGACCATCCTAAAATGGTGTCGTTTGGTAACGGGT
Source organism: Fragum sueziense (assembly GCA_963680895.1). Classification (NCBI taxonomy): domain Eukaryota; kingdom Metazoa; phylum Mollusca; class Bivalvia; order Cardiida; family Cardiidae; genus Fragum; species Fragum sueziense. Next base: position 29,515,852 of record OY804597.1, read on the forward strand.
TAAAGAGATAAAGACAGAAGGAGTGGATGAAAGAAGGCTGTGTTTCCATTGGGGAGGGGGTCGCATGAAAATTTCCTAAATCACTTTGATAAGCCTTTTTTGACAAGTTCGACGGGTGGCCCCCAGACTCCTTTGGATCCAAGCATGTTGTTGCTCCCATATTAACCCTTTCCCACACAAGACCTGGTTTTGACGTCCCTTAAAAATGGCTTGGGAAAACATTGAAACAAAAGAAGAAACTGCTGATAACCAGCAGTTTCTCCTTTAGTCTCAATATTTTCTATGTCATGTTTTACACAAATTCTATCTCTGATAACTTTCATTTTGTCATTTTTGGCAGTTTTTGAAGTGGGTCACCCAAAAATTTGGTCGTTTAGGAAAGGGTTAATATTCAGCAAAGACGGTCTTCATGGCATTTGAGATCAACTCAGATCCAGATCAGTTTGCATTCATTCCCACAGCCTGATCAAGATCCGTATTTTCTCTTACTGAGAAACTGAATCTCTTACATATATCAACAATGTAAAAGAGCAACAAGAGTCATGATGTAAATGCACTTAACGTCAGACCGATCTCAAATGTTATGTTCTTCGCCATATACGTCACGAAGTTTTGAATGCTGGAAAGCGACGATTTGCAGATCAAATTGAAAGACACAGGGTGTACGTGAAAGATTTGATAGATTGATATTGGTTTAACCCATTACCACACATTAACTCCTTGCAAGATAATGGCTTTGGAAAACATTGTGGGAAATGAAGAAATTGCTTGTGACAAGCAATTTCTTCATTTCCCACAATGTTTTATACGCAAAAATACCAAATAAGGTTAAATTTCATTCACTTGAAATTGTCGTCTGCAACATCTTTGAAATTGGAACAGTCTAAAATGTTGCCGTTTGGTAATGGGTTAACGACTCATTCAACTTCTATAGCCATATCGGGACGGACGAGCACCTAACCTTGGATTCCTGTCGTTTCTCATACCATTAATACCACACCCTTACCGAGTTTGGTGCGCTACCGCTTGCGCTATGGCCGAGAGAGACTGTGGGCTGATTCAAATATGTATGATAAATAATAGAAAATAAATACAGAAAGATTACACAAAAACTAGACAGCCCTGGCGGTCTGGAAGCGCTCCACAGGCATGAATTGTTTGTTTTGTTGAATGCAATTTCAAAAGTTGTTCAGGCTGCTCAAAACAAGCAAATGCATGACTGCTCGATTAATACTTATAAATGGTTGTAAGAGTGAAAATAAAGCCAAAAATGGCAATTTTGGCAATTTCAAGGGCACATAACTCATGATGTAAAGTTCAGATCAAGCTGAAAAGTATTCCAAGACAAGATCTTATGATCACCAACATTCTGTCCTACTTATGTCTTGATTGGTTAATATTTGTAATTGCTACATTGAAAACATTTCCAAATAAAGCCGAAAATGGCAATTTTGTCAAGTTCAAGGGCACACAACTCATGATATGAAATTCAAATTAAGCTGAAAATTATACCAAGACACAATCTTATGGTAACCAACATTCTGTTGTAGTTTTGTCTTGATTGGTTAATATTTGTAGTTGCTAGAGTGAAACAAAGTCAATATAAAGCAGAAAAGGGCAATTTTGTCAAATTCAAGGGGACATAACTCATGATGTAAAATTCAAATCAAGCTAAAACTTATACCCCGGAAAGATCTTTTAGTCGCAATCAGCTTGTCCAAGTTTTGTCTTGATTGGTCAGTATTTGTAGTTGCTAGAGTGAATACGAAGTCAAAACGGCCCTTTTTGACATTCAAGGGCAGATAACTTCAGATTTTCTGCTTCAATCAGAATTCTTTGAAGGAATCTGAGAGAGGGTCACCAAAGGATCATTCCAGTGAAGTTTGGTTGAAATCCATCTGGTAGTTTTTGAGAAAAAGATTTTTAAAGAAAGTTTAAGGGCGGACGCACACAACGCCATGACAATAGCCCACTGACCTGACGGCCAGTGGAGCTAAATAGTACGAGATATGGAAGGAAAGAATGCAACGGATTATAGTCTAGATACAAATATTAACAAGCTACTTACGACTTTTGAACGTAATCCTACTTTCAAGCCAACACAATGCCAATTGACACACCTCAACTTTGATTTCCATCGTTTGATTCATTCAAGTCATTGTAGAAAAATGTTGCAAGATAAATATTATCTTAGCCATTTCCTATAGAAGACATTGTTTTGATGTCCCTAATACAAAAGGTTTGGGTAAACATTGAGACAAAAGAAGAAAATGCTGATGTTCAGCATTTTCTTCTTTTGTCCCAATGTTTTCTGTGCTTTAAATTAATACTTTTAGGTTTAGCAACACATATTGAACCGTCTGTCTGCAGCAGTCCAAGTTGTTGCCGAATGAGAAAAGCGTAAACAAACGATTGAAAGAACCCTTCTTTCTTCACTCATCATCATCGATGATGGAGAATTCATGGATTAGCATAAAACTATCGTAAATACAAATGAAAGCATGTGTAGTTACAACATTTTTGTGTTAAATTCTTGGAATTCTGCAATTGCGGTACAAGCCGGGGACATAAAGAAAGATTACGAAGTTATCGATAAGAACTCAGTTAATATTTAATGAAGTTTTGAGTCATCCATCTTTGAATATTCTTTTTGTCTGTGCTTTTTACAGATTTTTTTTCACAATCGTCTTGGTTCTGTGCTTTTTACTCATCATGGAATGAAGTTGCGTCATACTAGCAAATTGTAGGCCATCATTTTTGATGAGATTTTATGACGCGATCAACATCTTAAACCCGTTCAAAACATTGATGCAAAGAAGAAAGCGCGGATAATAAGCACTTTCTCATTTAGCCTCAATATTTTCTAAGCTATATTGGTACACATCCCCCTTTTTAAGCAAAATCCATTTTGTTTTCTGCAGCACCTTTCAAATTGGACCGCCCTTAAATTTTGTTGTTTGAGAAAGGATTAAACCTGAGTTAACTAGTAATGGCTTTTTATCCATAAACGCAGCATTCAATCCGAGCAAACTCATTTGTCCATTGGCGAGATAAATGCAGTTTGTCAAATTTTAAACAAGACATTGGCAAAGCTGGGATTCAAACTCACGCTGAGCAAGTTTACTGTATTCAAAAAAATCCAACGTTATCGACTGACCTTTTTTTAACTTGTTTTTTTTTTTTTCTTCAATAAACGCAAGTTTCGGCAAGTCCCTGTATCATTTGGGGATTGTGCATCATGGGATGGATAACAACTATGATAAAATTAGCCCCGCTTCAGGTAAGACATTATGCAATAACGTTCGACACTAGGGCTGTGACATTAGCTCCATGGCAAAACATCGACATTTAAGATGCTGACGGTCATCGTTTTCTTCTTCTATCTTAATGTATAGCCTACCCGAGCAGCCTCTCAGAAGGTCGCCAAAGCCATGTTTTCTTTGGGGAATTCCACACAAGAAGAACAAGAGCCGTCAGAGACGGACAATGCTCCCCGAATAAGGCATTGTCACGATAAATGTATGCCATGGAGAGCACTTTAGTGTCAAGGGCATCTGATTTGCTACTCAAATATGAAATTTCATCAAATTCTGACATTTAGACTATGAGAAATTAGAGAAAAAAAGTATTTGACCTTAAGTCCACTTTTCCCATGACGAGGCCTCAAATCCAAAAACCGTAAAAAGTACATCGGTATTATGTCATAGGCAGTTCACATGGTAAGTTTCATTTGATTCGGCCCAAGGGTTATGGAGAAATCGCTTAGGACGGACGGATAGACAGAGCGGCGACTATATGCTCTCCCTTCGGGGAGCATAAAAATGTGCCGTCAGTTTGTGAAAATAATGTCAAAAACATCAACATTATATTTCATGTCCCTCATTGTACATCTTTTATTGTTTTAAAAAATACATTAACATTCATTTCACACACTACACATGTAACGGGACAATACATTTAACATACAATTAATCCTTGTGCACTGTTATATGTTGTTTTCGAAGCATTTGTGAAGTACAAAGATTTTAAAGTCTTTCAAAATATAGACATAACATTTACTTGTTTTTTTTTTTGTTTAACCCTTTCCCAAACAAGTCCTGATTTTGACGTCCCTAATAGAAATGACTTGGGAAAACATTGAGACAAAAGAAGAAACTGCTGATAACCAGCAGTTTCTCCTTTTGTCTCAATATTTTCCGTGCTGTATTGTACACAAATTCTTTCTTGAACAAGGTCCATTTGTTGTGTTTTCTACAGCAGCTTTTGAAATGGTATTTTGAAAAATTGCCATATGGGAAAGGCTTAATTTAGCACCTGCAAACAATTTACAGTAGCTTGAATGGTTTAGCAAAGCTATTTGAAAAGAAGTTGCACATTTTTTGCACCAACATCATGCAGACCTAAGAATTTCAGTTGGTTCTTATTTTTTCTTGCAAAACTCCAACAATATGGATACTGATGGAAATAGAATGACAAAGTACAGAAAATATTGAAGCAAAATGAGAAATGGTGGTCATCATCATTTACTTCTTTTGCCTAACTGTTTTGTTATCATCATTTACTTCTCTTGCTTAACTGTTTTGTTATCATCATTTACTTCTTTTGCCTATTCCCAAGCATTTGCTATCAGAGAAGTGAAAACACAGACTTGTTTGGGAAAGAATTAAACTTAGTGCTAAATACTGGTGATTCGGTCACGATATTATGACAAATGCTTATAAATTAAACCTATGTAAACGGCAAAATTTTAGGGTGATCCACTTCAAAACCTGCCACAAATGACAACAATGGATGTTATTAAAGATAGGATTCTTTGAAAAATATGGCACAGAAAATATTTAGACAAAAGAAGAAACTGCTATCAGCAGTTTCTTCTTTTGTCTCAATGTTTTCACAAACCAATTCTATTAGGAACGTCAAATCCAGGTCTTGTTTGGGAATTGGTTAACCTATGTAAACGACATAATATTGAACTCAAAGCTACTTTAATTTTGTATGTGATGGTTTGAATATTGCATACGTCTCACACCAGGAAGTTTCCAAACAACCTATGCAAAATTGTGCTTTTCTCCTTGTTCACATATTAAGTTTGTTTGTTTGTTTATTGGGGTTTTACGCCGTTTTCAACTACTAAGGTAGCTGGAACACCTAACCATGGATTCCTGTTATTTCTCTAACCAGTACTACCACAACACCCTAACCAAGCCCCCAGCTGCTCCCCACATAGGTTCATGATATTAAACCATTGATGGGTGACATTTTTGTCAGAAAGGGTATTTGCCGCGGCCGGGTATCGAACCCGGGACCTCTCGAATGAGAGACATATGCGCTACCAACTGCGCAATGGCCACGTCCTGTTCATATAAGTAAAATTGTAAACATGTGCAGTGATACCGTGACTAAACTGTAATCTTTGAGCCGTAGTTTCTACTAGTTGCTTTACATACCAGTTTGAATAGTAAACTGATAGGTTATTATATCAACAAGTGGTAGAGTTCGCTTAAGGATTGAGAGGTCCCAGGATCGAATCCCATCAGGAGCCAATATGATATTTATTTGAGGGTTACAGGTTTACACAAAATTGTAACAGAATATGTATTGTTATGAAGTTACAATAGTTTTAGACTCACATAATCATACAGAATTTCATTTGGTTGTTACAACACGTTTTTTGCACAATACAATTGTTACCAGTCACGTTAAAAGGGACCTTATAAGTAGTAAGAAAAATGTCGACCTTAGTGAGTCTGCGCAGTCCGCGCAGCCAGACTAGGGCCAACATTTTTCACTTTTATGTAATTCTCTAAATCCGGAATGTTTCCCTATCTTACTATATTTTTTGCATACAGTAACTGGTTGACCTGTGCTTTATCTGACAAGTTCGTCAAAATTTGTATTTTTGGAGTTTGTATAAGGTCCCTTTTAGCGTGATGGGTCACAATTATTCTCAACAATTGTTCTCAGTTCAAACCATGCAAAACACATCATCATTGAGCAGCAAAAATCTTCTACCTAGAGCTTTTTAAGTGTTAAGTACAACATTTTGGCTGCTGAAAGATGATAAAATAAATAGTAGCACTCTCATTACGCATACATAAATACTATATTTAAACAATAAAATATTGCTTTCCCACGCAATAAAGTTTTAGAGTGGTCCATATAGGAAGTTGTTGCAGATCACAAAGTAAATGCTATTGAAAACAGAAAGTAAGTACATGTAATTAATATCATAGAAATCCTTTAAGAAAAATGAGAAAATGCTGATAAATAGGGATGTGATATCCATTTTCACCTTTTTTCCACAGGATTGTTTAAACTAACATCCTATTGGATCATCCAAGCCTATTGGGAATCATCATTTTCTTATTTTCCTCAAATGTTTTCCATACTATTAAGTTCAATTATGCTTTTCGTATTTAACTTTAATCCATTACCACACAATGACTCTTTTTGACTCCCCACAAAATAATGGCCATTGAAAACATCATGGAAAATGAAGAAATTGCTTGTGACAAGCAATTTCTTCATTTCCCACAATGTTTTCCATACAAAAAGACCTTAGAATTAAAAATTCCATTGACTTGAAATTGTTGTCTGCAGGATGTCTCAATTTGAACCACCCTAAAATTTTGTCGTTTGGTAATGGATTAATTTTGTTTTCTGCAACACCTTTGAATTTTGATCAGTCTAAAATTAATTTGTTTGGGAAAGAATTAAATGATCATAATATATCAATACAAAAAATAATACATGTACAATATGTAACATTCCTTGTGGTCCAAAGTGAAAACTTCAGGATTTATGTACAATGCAACACTGGAAATAATGAGGCTTAACGAGAAAATGCTGGTCATCAGCATTTTCTCCTTTCACCTAAAATATTTTTTCCAAGCCTTTACTGTCAGAGACATCAAAACCGAATCTTGTTGGGAAATGGTAAAGACTCTTTCTAGCACTTTGTAATCAATAACAAATATCATGGTAAATGAAAGTTGGCTGTTTAGCAGCTTTGACTTTGAGTAGAGACGGGAGAGCTAAGCAAGTTTGTTCCCTTGAATCCAGCTTCAGGTTTGCCGGAGTTTTTACTCACGTCCTCAAGGAATGTTGTCTCTTCATCAGCTTCATCGGCGATCAAATTAATCACAGCTCCTGGAGCGACCTTCAACTCTCCCAACGTCAAATCATTGTTTGACAACAAGAGCCCATTCACATACAAGTTCTGATCAAAAGGTGGAACAGAGAACAATTTCATGATTTGTATTTTCAAGTCTTTGAGAGTTTGGCTAGAGGCTACAGTAACTTCCTTCTCCCCGCGGACCCGTCTATGTCTCTGACTTTTCCTCACAAGTTGCGATGGATCAATCATCTTCTTCATCTTCTCTGGTGGTTCATTGTCTGTCAGATCATCGGACAAACTTCTCTTCTTCCCGCCATTAGCACTAAAATCTGGGTCATCGCTGTTTTCAAGTTGTGAGTCTTTAATTTTGTTTTTCTTGTCCATTTTTGTTATTTTGCGTATATAAACTGGCTCACTGCTGTAGTCAAATATTTCTCTCTCCTCCATGGAGAGTCTGTTCATCAAGCAGTCATCACATACTTTAGGTATTGTAACAATCTCTCTCCTCTCATTCTCAGTCAAACAAATAATCTCAATTTCAGCATCAACAACAAACAGCTGTTTTATCTGTTGCCATTCCTCTGTTGTCACATAAGTTACTTTATTGTCGCATTTCAAAAGCCCAGGTTCCAGAGGTGGATACAAGAATTCACCATGTTCACAGAGAAGTAATCCATTAGTAAGAGCATCGACACATTCATTTTTGACAGGATCACGGATGAATTCCCTCCACAGTTTGATGCATTCAGAACTGACAATGTAAACACCAGCATCAGGAGTAACTGTGACAGGCCGCTTACGGTCATAAAATAGATTATTCAGGGCAGCTTTTTGAGATGCTGCAACTTTCTTGTTGAATTCCTTATCTTGATTTTCTACCTCTAGAGTTGACAAACACTGTTGACATGGCGGCTGTGCCATGCTGAATTCTGGACAGTCGGGAAAGTACTGTTTCAGTTTGACCCAAACACATTTGGGTACGAGGCGTCTACATGTCACATCTGGCTCCAGACCTTGATGCGCGTCACACAACAAATCTTCGTTAAACTGCAGCGTCTCCTCATCCTCCTCACCCTTCTGTTTGTCACTCTGCTGACTGGACGATGGTTTCTGATCGTCCCCCATCGTCCCGTTCTCTCTGTCAGATAAACTACCATTCTTTACTGGGCTCTGAGATCCTACAGGTGTGTCTCCAATACTGTGGGTACCTGCTGTTTCATTCTCTGACTCCAAAGTCTCTTGATTGTCATCATGGTTTTCATTTTTACATGCATTATCCTCATCTTGCAGTTTTTCCATAGCCAGCCTTCTCCAGCTTCTGAAGGACGATTTTCCTATCCAGTAATAGTCCTCATCTGTAACATTCTGTTTCATTATTATAGAGATAAACTTGTCGTCCTGAGTTATTTGTTGTTTTGTCTGTATCTGTTTACACCGATTCCTCACACACTCAAAACACAATGAATCAATCCCCCTGAACCTTCCAACCCCTCCATACAGACTGAACAGCTGATCTGAACCTTTCTGTGACACACACTTCATCTTGGCAGATTGCTCCACGCCGATCTTTCCATGCACACACAGGAATCGTGACAACTCCACCGCCGGAGCTGTGCTTGGATCTGTCAGCCATTTATTGAGCCATGATAGTGGAATCCACTCAAACTTATCTCCGTTCTCCAGCGAGAATGGCAGATCCTGGAATATAGCACGTACGGTCTCCTGCTTCTCCCTACCCTTGGCTATGTTTCCTGCCTTCATCTCGTTCATCTCTGTCACCCACTTCTCAAACTTAACATTGTCTTTATCTACATATCCACTTACATAAGACGGTACAGAACTAGCTAAATTAGTGTCACTCACTGTTTTATTGTCACTAGATGATGATGATTCTTGTTTAATGATTGTATCTGATTTACAGTTGTTGGTTCTAGATGGTGATGATGACGATGATGAGACAAGACTGGGGACGGACAATGAAGTATGAGGAATGACTGTATGGTTAAGTCTGAGTGCTGTATCCGAGAGTGACTGAAACGGTAGATTTGTACTGGATTTATCTGAAATACATGTATTATTAACGGTGTTAAGTACCCGCCCATTCTCCAACTCTTTAACATTGGTGGGTTCTTTTCTTCTGGTATACACCAACATATAGGCATTACGAGATGACACAAACCCTTTTGGTGTTTTTGTTGATTTCTTTTGTTTTCCATCCAATTCCTCCTCGTTTCCGAGCTGTAATGATTTACCCTTGATTTTCTCTATCTCTTCATCATTAAATTTATACCAGCCCTGACTATCTTTGTCCCGGATATGAGCCACATAATGTCCACTGTTGGCAGACTGACCACGGTGTATAAGGACTGCACTGAGCTCGTACATCCCTGACTGTCCTGTCTTCATGTGTAAACCCATGTCTAGCACTTCTGGAAACTGTATTATACTGTTTAACTTCTTTTTGGTCCCAGTTTTGAGATCATACACAAATCGTAACAGTTGTAGATTGAGAACTGGTGGGAGAGTTTTTAGTTCTATGGCGCGTGATGCATTTTGCTTCTCATTACATTTTGAACACATGTACTTATTATCCCCTTCCAGTTTCTCCACTTCAAGAAATCCCTTCAGGGCTTCGGTCAGAGTCTTGTGACCTTGAATACTGAGATCAAGTTCGTAAAAGTCGGACAATCTTTCAGATGCACTTTTACAATGACTGCAGCGTGTGACATAGGCATATGACCCACAGAACTGTTCCTTAATTACATTCCTTTTTGATGACGTTTCTGCCAGATTCTGTTCTAGAACTGACAGAAACAGTTTGGAGAACTCTTGCGCGTCTTGCTGTTGTCCCGCATCCAGCCCTAAATGATGTATAAAGTCGCTGGGGTCTATATATCTGCGTATGGACTTCTCTAACAATCCAAATATTACCTGTAATGAACAACAAGATAAAGTTGAGACACTGGCAGTAATACTTTACCTTTTCCTAAATAGCAAAATTTTAGTACAGTATAATTTGAAAGCTGATGCTATAGACAAAATATATGTTGATAAAGATAGAGTATGCGTAAATCATAGTAAAAAAATATTGAGGCAAAAGGAGAAATTGCTGATTCTCAGCAATTTCTTCTTTTGTCTCAAGGTTTTCACAAGCCATTTCTACGTAAAAACTCGGCAAGGTTTTGTTCTAGTACAGACAAAAACAGTTTGGAGAACTCCTGAGCATCTTGCTGTTGACCTGCGTCAAGTCCTAGATGGTGGATAAAGTCGCTAGGGTCTATATATCTGCGTATTGACTTCTCTAACAATCCAAATATTACCTGTAAGAGAAAACAGGATGAAGTTGTAAAACACAGTCAATGATACCCTTGTCAATCTTTCACAGATACATCCAGTTGCGAATCCAGAGGAGGTTCAGACACCACCCCCCCTCTGTAGCCAGATTATTTCATTTTCATGCAGAAATTCAGTCACAATTGTGTAATACTAGAAAAACGACCCCCCCCCCCCCCCCCCCCACACACACACACACACACATTTTTCTATTCGATCCCCCCTCACAGAAATACTGGATCCGCCCCTGAAGCCCTAGGAAGGTACTCACCAATCAAGTCTAATTCTTGGTATGATAACAAAGACCTTCCAAGAATAATATGAAGGTGTAGTGGATAATTATAATTAGCCCATTACCACATATAAATTATTGACACCTGTTGACGCCCTAAAAGATAAATGCTTTGGAAAACATTGTGGGAAATGTAGAAATTACTTGTGACAAGTAATTTCTTCATTCCCCACAATGTTTTCTGCCCCCAAAAGACCAACAAATTTTAAATTTCAAGCACTTGAAAATGTTGTCTGCAACATCTTTGAATTTGGACCAGTCTAAAATTTTGTCGTTTGGTAATAGGTTAAACCTTTATACATGAATGTTAAACTAGGGAGCTTGTACAAATGATTAAATGAAAACATAAGTTCAAAGAAGAATTTGGGTATTGATCGAAATGATCAATTTGTTCATGTCCCAATACCCGTCATTAATCAGTTTTTGACACAAACAAGAGCCATCAGAGACGGACAATGCTCCCCGAATAAGGCATTGTCACAATAAATGTATGCCATGCAGAGCTAAATTAAAGCTAGCAAATGTTAAGCCCCCTTTTTGCTTGACATAATTTTCATAACCAAATTTCACATAGTTTATTGTCAAGGGCATCTGATTTACTACTCAAATATGAAATTTCATCAAATTCTGACCATTAGACTAGGAGAAATTAGAGAAAAACTATATTTTACCTTAAGTCCCCTTTTCCCATGACGAGGCCTCAAATCCAAAAACCGGGAAAAGTTCATCGGCATTATGTCATAGGGAGTTCACATGGTAAGTTTCAATTGATTTGGCCCAAGGGTTATGGAGAAATCACTTCGGACGGACGGACGGACGGACAGACGGACGGACGGACGGAATGACGGACGGACAGGACGGACGGACGGACGGACAGACGGACAGACAAAGCGGCGACTATATGCTCTCCCTTCGGGGAGCATAAAAAACCCATCAAAATCAATCTGTTTGGTGACAGATTTGAAGACAGTGGTAAAAATAAAGTTTAAAAGTTTGTCATTTGGGAAAGTTTAACATTTTGTAAACGCTTGATTAAGAATGCATACCTGTAAATGTGCACACACAGAATCAGGCTTCCAGTCTTCTTCATTTTTTACACTGGAATCCCTCCACTCAAATATACCTGCAAACAGAGAAATCATTCAATTATCCCTTTCCGAAACAAGACCTTGCCCTGGTTTCTCGAAAAAAAAAACCCCAACCTTATGTACATAGTCATGTGTATATGCTCAACTTCAATGGAATACCCTTCAACATTGAAGGGTTTTCGATTGTTTCATGTGGATTTCGTGTAACTTGAGTATGGTGCTCAGATTTGAGTCTGAGAACATACTTAAGTTTTTTCAGGAAACCGGGGCCTGGTTTTGATGTCCCTATGAGAATTGGATTTGGAAAACATAGAAGCAAAAGAAGACAAGAGCCGTCATAGACGGATTATGCTCCCCGAATAAGTGTTTGCCACAAAATAAAAACTATCATACATTAAGCCCCTTTTCCCATGACAGATTTTTTGTACACATATTATTTATAAAATATGGTCAACAACATCTCATTTATCACATAAGTATAAAATTTCATTAAATTCTGCCCATTAGATGAAGAGAAATTAGAGAAAAACTAATTTTTACATTAAGCCCCTTTTTCCATGACGCAGCCTCAAATCAAGAAATGGAGAAAAAGAGAGATTATCCCAGGGAGTTCACATGTGAAGTTTCATTGAATTTGGTCCAAGGGTAGCTGAGATCTGGCTATGGACGGACGGACACACTGTTTTTCTTTGATATGTAGAAAAGTGCCACATAAAATGGGATGGTTTAAGTGGTTTTGTTCTTTATTTCATATAAATTATGGACGGATTAAACCATATAAACACCATGAGGTTTGCCCGGACGGACAGACAGATGGACGGACAGCATGGCGACTATATGCTCCCCCGAATTTTTAAAAATGCTGATAATCATATTTTCTGTGATTTTTTGTACACATATCCTATCTTTATCAAGATCTATTTTGTCATCTGCAAAAGCTTTCCAATTGGATCACCCTAATGTTTTGTTGTTTGGGAAAGGGTTATAGGTCACCTTGTGATTTTGTATGGCAATAATTGACCCTTGTGGCATTGTCCTACCCAAAAATATAGGGGTTCAAAATAACTTCTTCTAAGATGTAAAATGAAAAGAACCAGTATATAATTTTCTGAAATTGGAACCAATTTATTATTATTGGTAGAGGATTTTTCTTAACAAATTTTATTTCACAAAGACTCATACCTTGTTTGACAGTTTCATTATGGAACCAGAGCTGTAGGAATGTGTTGACGTAGCAAGTTGCACCGAGGTTCTTGAGTCCCACAGACATGCCGGGCTTGCGTCTCTCACCCTCTGGATCCTGGACATCGTGCCAGGCTGTGTCGTCTATCTCACTGAACCATACACGCTCTCCTGAAAGTAGAATTTACCGTATAGCACTTTATTTCTGCGGGGACTTTATTTCTGCTATTTCTGCGGTCGTGGACGGCACCGCAGAAATAAAATCCGCAGAATATTAATCCTGAATGTAGAGGTTGTTGTCATTCTGTAATTTTAGTCAGTACATGGACAAGTTAAACTATTACCATCCGATGGAAAGAACAATATCATAACAATGGAGTGCTTTCCTATTCAAAATTGGTGTAACTACGGCTTTAACTTAGGTGTAGATAAGACATTTTAGTTCATCAATAAACAATAAATTAACGAGTTGGACTGATTGGTAACAGTTTGACACGTCTTTCTTTTCACACCTATCTGTATACGGCATTGTTTCCCGTAACGCCTTTATAGATACTGGTAAATGAGTGGGATTATCCCTTTACCCTAACGGAGTAATTAAAATATTTGGTAGGCGTCGTCTTTCAAACTATGCCTGATACTGACTAAAACTGATTTGATAGCGCAGAAATAAAATCTTTGATTTTGCAAAATGAGAGACCGCAGAAATATGTTCCGCAGAAATTAAACCCGCCTGATTTCTGGAAAAACCGCAGAATTTGGACCCCGCAGAAATAAAGTGCTATACGGTAACTCTTTACCAAACAATCCTTGAATTTGACAATCATACAGCATGTTAGTTTTTAAATCCTTTTAAGAAAAGAGGAAATGCTGATAACTCCTTAGCAAACAACCCCTGGTTTTAAGAGCTCTAACAGGGTGCCCACCCTTCATCTGGAATAAAATTCCCTGACTTTTCACTGACTTTTCCCTGACCAAAATTCATTTTTCCCTGACCTTTTTTCACGCGAAATGGCCTCATTTCCCCTAAAGCTGTCTGATCAATCCCCTATTTATTACGATTTCTTTCAAATGTGATGGTTGAACTTAAATGTATTACGTCAATAGCACGCTATTCCGCAAGTCGACGTAACGTCACTTTCACCAAGGTTATGTTGGTGTCTGACGTTGTGTTATCAAAATATGTTTACGCATAATTTGTTTATGCTTCTTAAAACCAGCCCAATGTCCGATAATTTTAAAATCTGGACACTTATGAAAATATCTTATAGGAAAGGTTTGTGAAAACAGTGAATTTCTGATAACAAGAGTTTTCTCATTTTGACGCATTATTTTTTCAGTGTGTCAATAAATCCAATTTATCAACATTTGTTTTGTTTTACAATTCAGCTTTCAGAAAAACTGTTCATTGCTTGAAAGATACCTTTCGTGGTATGATTTTATTAAAACTTAATTTTGGAAAACATAAAGAGAAATACTTATAACCGACTTTTTATCCCTTGCATCAATTTTGACAATATATCTTTTATCCAGATCAAATTTTTATCGATGTTTATTTGAGAATTAAAAGAACATTGTACATGTAATGATAAATAAGAAAAACAAACTCTTTCCTTACAGAAACAACAACTTTATCCTTAGTTTTTATATAAAACCCACGAATTGTATGAACAATTTTGGTATTACAGTAATTCAAATTACACACAAAACAGTGCACGTCTATGATATAACGCTACAACGACGTTGCGCGTCGGGTAGAAAAAATGTAATTTTAAAATTATGATTGAATTTATTACATTTTTAGATTAATTATATTGTATTATATACTGTTTTAAAGCGTATTATTTGTACTTTTTGTCAGTAGCAATAACATGCGCTGATTTTTGCGTGTCAATTTAAACAGGAAAGTTTAAGAGATGAACCCCATTTAGATAAACACAATTTTCGAGCAGGGTAGAAAATTTGTAATTTTTCTACGTTTTTGTTTCAAACATAAATATTCAACCTTTCAAATATGATTTTATCATTCCTTTTTGTTGAAACAATGTACTTTTATATGAAATGAAAGTCATCGAAGGGACGTAGCGGAAACTATACGAAAATTAATTTTTACATACTGTAGCCGACCTATGATGATAAAACGTTACATCGGTACATGTTGCCGTTGTTTACCTTGTTTTGACGCAAATAACATTTCTGATGTCCATCATGCAAATGTCATATTTACGCACGATATAAGGATTCCGACGTTGAAAGAATATTGAAAATCGACCAAAGATTAGCAATTCTATTGCATTTTATATCTTAATTATATTTGAATTTCGTTACGCGTTACGTGAAAATGTAAGCATTTTCATGAGTTAATGTAAGCTATTGTTTTCTTCATATGAAATTAAATCACATATAACATGCTGAAATTGATGGGAAATAGTATAATTTCCTAAGATTGACTTCTATTTATGTACATAATCAAAGTATATTGATAATGTTGAGAGAATATAGTGAAAAATGTAAAAATTGCAGAAAAGCGTGCGATTGACGATTAGTAGAATCCTTAAAATGCTAAACATTTTAAACATGATGAAGAGAAAAAGTTCATTTGTCCTACTTGAAATAGTTAAATACACTTTCTTTGACAACAATTGAAATGTTAATATTTATGGTTGAAGTTATGACTAGAGCTTTAAAATGTACACCTCTATACATAAGAGAAAATGAGAAATACTTCAGTCTTTGTCTTACATGAACTGTTTCAAACAACTTTCTGTGAGCATCATTCTCATGAAAGGTGTTTAAAGGACAGATTTGCTTCCACTCAAACCTTGTTCCATCTTAAATATTCACTGACCAATTAATAAGGTCCTTACTTATCTAGATACATTCCAATCAAAATTTCCTGCACTGAAAGCCTTTCACATTCATTTTCACTTAAATTGTATTATGTTTAGTAGTTACTTTCAGTCATTTTATGGACAAAAATGGATACCTCTGTGCATGTGTGAACAGTTTGTTATAAGCACAATTTAATGTACATTTTTGACATACTGCATGCTCAAGAGTTGCAATTTTAGAGCATTTTAAAACCAGCTTTTGCTAAAATTGGTTCTTTATCAACCAGGTACAAGTGCAACTAATGAATGTTTGTAGGAAACTTGTGATAATGGATATATGAGGGCTTTTATTCACTTGACATCAAAATGTCACTGAAAGAAGACAATGGTAATTATCTAATTGATTTGGAAGGAGATGGCATTTTGACCTAAATCATGTTACACTCATCATCAAACTCAAAAGCAATTAAAACCAAATGGTGCACAGTCCTTGCAGCTGTACAAGTATCAATCCATATAATGTAACTACCCTCTTAGTATCAACTATCAACATTTCTTCAATCTCCTCTGAAGATGTTCAATATTCTTCTCTTCACTGTCAGCTCCTTTCCTCTTGCTTACAGATTTAGCCCTCAGAGCATTAGATTTCAATAGAAGATCCATTTCAAATGTTAAGCCTTAATTTAAAATGATAAGTGCAGAGTCATGTATAAAAAACAACTGGTTTGTTAATTAAAACCTGAAAAATGCCATAGCTATGATTATCTGTTTTACTTTGGTTTTTTTCCATTTGTTTTGCTTGAACAAAAGAAAATTTCAAAATTCCCTGACTTTTCCCTGACTTTTTAAGCTTTTCAGATTTCCCTGACCATTTTTCAAAATTCCCTGACTTTTCCCTGACCTTGAAGAAAATACAAATTTCACTGACTTTTCCCTGACCAGTGGGCACCCTGTCTAAGGCTTACACTGACAATCTATAGCAAAGAAACTGTTCTTCAGTTGTTTTTTTAAATATGAAGTATGTAATTATGTGAATTGTAACAGTAATTTGAATGTTTTTAGCGCTCTTTCAACTGGCTGCTATTGTCTTATCGTAGCAGTTGGAGCACCTGACTGTGGATTCATGTTGTTTCTCTCCCAAGTACAACCACAATATCCTTTCCAAGCAGCCTGCTGCTTGCAAACACAAGTCTAATATTATCCAACCAATATCAGATGTCAGTAAGGCTGTTTTCTATGGCCTGTGATCATTGGACCTAAGACATCATGACTGAGAGTATGATGAGCTACAAAATGTGCTATGGCCCCAGTCTGCAAATTATAAACAGATTCTACTGTATATAACAAGAGGACCATGATGGTCCTATATCACTCACCTGAACAAAAATGATATAAGCAACACTTTTCTTCAATTCAAAAAATATTTATGACTTTTAGACTGAAAACGAACTTATGGTCAATAACATTGTGAAAATCGAACTCATCCAAGATTTCATCTTGCCCAACATTGTGCTCAAGATTTGTCTTGTTTGATAAATAATTGTAGATTCTGGAGTATAAACAAGGACGAAAACAGCTGAAAACAGCAATTTTGTCAAATTCAAGGGCACATTACTCTTGACTTCCTAGTCAGATCAGACTGAAAATCAAACTCAACCGAGATCTTATGATATCCAACATTGTGTCCAAGATTTGTCTTGATTGGTCAATAATTGTAGATTCTAGAGTGTAAACAAGGTCTAAAGCAGCCGAAAACGGCAATTTGATCAAATTCAAGGGCACATAACTCTCCACTTTTTGTCAGATTGGACTGAAAATCAAACTTATCCAAGATCTTATGGTCTCAAACATTGTGTTCAAGTTTTGTCTTAATTGATAAATAATAGTAGATTATAGAGTGTAAACAATGTCAAAAACAGCCGAAATCGGCAATTTTATCAAATTCAAGGGCACAAAACTCTCATCTTTCTGGTCAGATCAGACTGAAAATCAAACTCATCTGAGATCTTATGGTCTCCAACCTTGTGTCCAAGATTTGTCTTGATTGGTCATAAATTTTAGATTCTAGACTGTAAATAAGGTCGAAAACAGTCAAAAACAGCAATTTTGTCAAATTCAAGGGCTCATAACTCTCAACTTTCTGGTGATCAGATAAGACTGAAAATCAAACTCATTTCAGAACTTATGATCTCCAATATTGTGTCCAAGTTTTGGATTGATTGATCAATAATTGTAGATTCTAGAGTGTAAACATCGTCGAAAATAGCCAAAAATGACAATTTTGTCAAATTCAAGGGCAAGTAACTCTCGACTTTCTGATCAGATCAGACTGAAAATTACACTCATCCGAGTTCTCATAGTCCCAAACATTGTGTCAAAGTTTTGTCTTGATTGATGAATAATTGTAGATTCTAGAGTGTAAACAAGGTCAAAAAAAGCCGAAAATGGCAATTTTGTCAAATTCAAGGGCACATAACTCTCGTCTTTCCTGTCAGATCAGACTGAAAATCTAACTCATCCGAGATCTTATGGTCTGCAATTTTATGTCCAAGATTTGTCTTGATTGATCAATAATTGTAGATGCTAGAGTGTAAACAATGTCAAAACTAAGTAATTTTCCCATTCAAAGGCAGATAACTCCTGCATTTCTAGTTCGATCTGACCCATAATCGAACTCATCCGAGATCTTATGGCCATACATGTTTTGACCAAGTTTGGTCAAGATTGGCTTATATTTGTAGATGCTAGAGTGTAAACACGAAATTGTGGACGGACGGACGGACAGACGGACAGACGGACAGACGGACGACGGACAAAAAGTGACCACAATAGCTCACCTTGAGCACTTCGTGCTCAGGTGAGCTAAAAATACAAGGGAGATAACATAGGAAGGCATCAATTTTGTAAACAAAGCAGAAAGACAAAAAATCATCGTTCAACCAACAAATTTGTAAAATCCAAAGTAAATAAAGTAAAATGGAACTATATAAGCTACTCCCGATACTAATACTTCGATGTCTAACCATCCACATTCGCCAAAATTACAATCCCAATGAACTGACCATATATCCGGATGAACCTATTATTGGACCAGTGCTGTCAAATTCAATACCTTATGGCCATCTGTATCTATATGAGCATACAAACAACGTCCTCATGAGTTCCAACACTAAGACAAGGGACACTTCATCGTCATGCAGCCCAACTTGCTGGCTGAATATAATGTTGTTGCTCAGTGGAGATATTCACCCATGTCCTGGCCCTGACAGTTCAACACCAGTTTCCAACACAAATGATGAACTTAAAGTATTCAGTAAACGTGGTCTTCACTTTCTCCATGTAAATACAAGGAGTCTTTTGCCAAAGCTCGATGAAATAAGGATGATTGCTGTTCAGTCAAAAGCTGCTTGTATTGGTGTATCTGAGACATGGCTGGACAGTTCAATTTTTGACTCTGAATTAGCAATCAGTAACTACAGTCTTGTTCGTCGTGATAGAGACAGACATGGGGGAGGTGTTTGTCTATATATTCGATCTGATTTGGCTTTCAACACACGCACAGACTTACAACATGAACAACTTGAAGCTATCTGGATTGAACTTTTGCTTCCAAAGACTAAACCAATTTTGATTGCTGTTGTGTACAGACCACCTAAACAATCTAACTTTTATAGTGTACTAGAAGATGTATGTTCAAAATCTTCACATTTTAATGACTATGAATCTTATATTCTACGTGATTTTAATACAGATGTTTCTAAAAATAGTAAATGTGTTCATCTTAGCACTTTGAAATCTTTTATAACTATGTTTGATCTTAATCAACTGATAAATGATTTTACCCGTGTCTGTTCCAGTTCTTCAACTACGATTGATTTAATCCTTGCTTCAGACAAAGATAAAGTTTTACAACATGGTGTTTTGCAAACTACTTTCAGTGATCATTTCACGATTTATTGTACTAGAAAAGTTCATAAGGATGCCATTGGTACTCATAAAACAGTCAAGATCAGGTCTCTAAAGAATTACAGTAAAGAGAACTTGGAAAGAGATTTATTAGCTGTTGACTGGTCTCCTGTTATGCTATGTGGTAATGCTTCTGATGCTTGGGTGCAGTTTAAATCTATTTTTCTCACTGTAATTGATAAATTAGCTCCATTGAAAGAAATAAGAACCAAACAGAGAACTGAACCTTGGGTGAATGAAACTGTCCTACTCAATATTAAAGAACGTAATCAGGCTTTTTATAATTTTAAACGACAAAACACAGATGAAAATTATGAAATATTTAAGAACCTCAGAAACAAAACACAAAGTATTATCAATAAAACAAAACAAGATTATTTTTCACAAATATTAAATGAGCATAACTCGGACTCCAAGTCATTGTGGAAATATCTTAAGCAGCTTGGAATGCCTTCCAAAAAGTCTGGTTGCTCTGCTGGTCAGAGTATTGGTCTTGATGTCAATGGTGATCTCTGTTTCGATAAAATCACAGTAGCCGAAAAGTTTAATGAGTTTTTCACAAATGTGGCATCAGACTTGGTATCAAAGCTCCCTTCCCCGTCGTTTCAATTTGGATATAGCTTTGTTTCTAAATTCTATTCTAACAAAGGTATTAGACCTAATAGTTTTTCTTTTTCACTAGTCAGTGAAAATAAGATCTACAAATATCTTAGTAATATTTGTCCAACAAAAGCTACAGGATTAGATGGTATAAATGCAAAATTCGTTGTCGATGGTTCTGCTTTAATAGCATGTCCTCTTTCACATGTAGTTAATTTGTCGTTGATTCAGGGAGTAGTTCCAGATGATCTAAAGTCAGCTAGAATTGTCCCTTTGTACAAAAAGAACAACAAAACAGATGTAGGTAACTACAGACCCGTCTCAATTTTGAGTGTCATTTCAAAAGTTTTTGAGCGTGTTGTATATGATCAGCTTGAATCGTATCTTAATCAACAAAATATTTTATATAGCTTGCAGTCTGGTTTTAGAAGAAAATTTTCAACAGATACATGTTTAATTCACTTAACTGATTTTATTCGTTTTCAATTAGATAAGGGTAACTTAGTAGGAATGGCTTTATTAGATCTCCAAAAAGCGTTCGATACAGTAGACCACTCCATACTTTTAATGAAACTTGAATGTATAGGCCTCGGTAATGACATTGTCCAATGGTTCAAGTCATATTTGTCATGTAGACAGCAACTTGTTGATATCTCTGGATTTTTTTCAAAACCATCGACTGTTACATGCGGTGTCCCACAAGGTTCAATCTTGGGCCCACTCCTTTTTCTTTTATATGTGAATGATATGCCAGCTGTTATCAGAAATAAACTTTTGTTGTATGCTGATGACTCTGCTATTTTAGTTGCAAATAAATCAAGGGCTTCAATTGAAAGTCAGCTTAGTGAAGATTTGAACTCAATAAGTGAGTGGCTATTAGACAACAAACTATCACTTCATCTTGGAAAAACAGAAACAATTCTTTTCGGTTCAAAACATAAATTGAAATCAAATTCATCTTTAAATGTTTCTTGTAATGGTGTTGAAATACAATCTTCATCCTCAGTTGAATACTTAGGAGTTACAATTGATCAGTCCTTGTCTGGTGACGATATTGCTAGTTCCGTATTGAAGAAAGCTAACGCACGCTTAAAGTTTTTGTATAGAAAACGTAACTTCCTAACCGAACAGACTAAAAAACTTATTGCTACATCTCTTATGCAATGTCATTATGACTATGCGTGTTCATTTTGGTATAATGGTCTCAGCAAATACTTGAAAACTAAACTTCAAACTACTCAAAACAAGTTAATCCGTTTTATTTTAAACTTAGAGCACAATGCACATATTTGTATTGAACATTTTAAAATGTTGAATTGGCTTCCTGTAGAAAAAAGAGTCGAACAGATTATTTTATGCAATGTTTTCAAAATAAAGAATGGCTTAAGTCCTGAATACATGAATGATAATTTTGTCTCTTTTAATGCAGTTCACTCTTACAATACACCCTCTCATTCCACGGGCAATTTTATTTTACCCAAGGTTGGCTCTAATGGTAAGAAAACTTTCGCTTTCAGTGGTTCTAAATTATGGAATTCTTTACCAAGTTCTCTAAAGGATGTTTCTAATCTTAACTCTTTTAAGTCTAAGGTAAAACTTTTCTTAATGAAATGAAATGAAATTTACGTTTTATTGTTTGTCGTCACATTGTGTGTCTTGTCTAGTCATTTATTTATTTTCCTACAGTCTTTCATTTCCTATATAATTACTATGTGATAA
Source organism: Fragum sueziense (assembly GCA_963680895.1). Taxonomy (NCBI): domain Eukaryota; kingdom Metazoa; phylum Mollusca; class Bivalvia; order Cardiida; family Cardiidae; genus Fragum; species Fragum sueziense. The sequence goes on from OY804597.1 coordinate 29,537,980, forward strand.
CTATGTAAGATGATGCCTTTCTATGCTTATGCTCCCATCAAAGGACCACAATGGAAATAAGATTTCGCATCTTTTTTGTGTCATCCTTATAATGGATGTATAAACATAGTTTTAAGTAAAAAATCTTATTAGATTATTATTATACAGTTTTAACGGATCTAGAAATCTTTAAAATTTATCTACTTGTTCAGATATTTACACACATAACTTTTTTTATTGTGAATGTATACGAACTATGTTGTTACTTTTATTATGAATAAACTATATATACTGTTCACACAGGCGGCAATCACGTGACTTTGTTATGATATATTTTCCTCACTTATGTAAACAAACACACTCGGTAAGAACACATTTTCTTAAATTTTAAATCAAATACTTAACTCTCAGAATTGAGATACGTACCATTCAATGTGTCGTAATCTCCGAATTATTTTGATACCAAGATCATCCCTCAAATCCATGTCAAAGCTGAGAACATTCGTGCAAAGTGCAAACATTTCTTAAGACAAGAGGGCCAAGATGGCCCTGGATCGCTCACCTGATAGCAGTTTGAAACTTTCTCCATGCAGAACAAGACCCACCTTTTACATGACCTACGTATCTCTAAGACAAGAACACGAAACTTAAGATGCGAGATTATGATCCAGCTGAAAACAGCATTCTTAATCTTTGATGATCAACATTTGTGGCTGTTAAAGTGAAAACCAAGTCGATAAAAAAACATCAATTTTGTCATAATCCAGGGCACATAACTCTGTTCTGATAAAGATATTCCCATCAACCTTAAATCGAAGTTGTTTTTTTGATTGGTCAATATCTATTGCTGTTTGAGTGAAATTAAAAACGAAATTGGCAATTTTGTCACCATCAAGGGCACACAACTCTGGTTTTTCTAGTCCGATCTATATGAAAGATGAAATCATATAAGATCTCATGATCACGAACATTGTGACCAAGCTGTGTCTTGGTTGGTCAATATTTGTGTTTTTTAGAGTGAAAATAAAGTCGAAAACGGCATTTTTGTGAAATTCAAGGGCCGCTTACTCTAATTTTTCTAGTCCGATCAAGATGAAAATTTAGCTCATTCAGCATCTTATGGTTACCAATATTGTTGCCAAGTTTTGTCTTGATTGGTCAATAAATGTAGATGCTAAAGTGTAAACAAAGTCGGAAATGGCAAATTTGTCAAATTCAAGGGCACATAACTCCAGACTTCCTACTTCGATGACACTGAAAATCGAACTCATTCATTATTGTATGGTTACCAACATTCTAGCCTAGTTTTGTCTTGATTGGTCAATATTTGTAGATGCTAGAGTCGTAACAAATTTGAAACTAGCTATTTTTGATATAACAGGGCCCATAACTTCGGACTTCCTGATCCGATCTGACCCAAAATTGAACTTGTCCAAAAACTTATTGTCATACATGTTTTGACCAAGTTTGGTCAAGATTGGTCAATATTTGTAGGTGCTAGAGTGGTAACAAAGTCAAAACTAGCGATTTTTGATATTCAAGGGCGCATAACTCCTGACTTCCTGATCCGATCTAACTCAAAATCGAACTCATCCAAGAACTTATTGTCATACATGTTTTGACCAAGTTTGGTCAAGACTGGTCAATATTTGTAGATGCTAGAGTGGTAACAAAGTCAAAACTAGCATTTTTTGATATTCAAGGGCGCATAACTCCTGACTTCCTGATCCGATCTGGCCCAAAATCGAACTCATCCGAGAACTTATGGTCATACATGTTTTGACCAAGTTTGGTCAAGATTGGTCAATATTTGTAGATGCTAGAGTGGTAACAAAGTCAAAACTAGTGATTTTTTATATTCAAGGGCGCATAACTCCTGACTTCCTGATCCGATCTGGCCCAAAATCGAACTCATCCGAGAACTTATGGTCATACATGTTTTGACCAAGTTTGGTCAAGATTGGTCAATATTTGTGGGTGCTAGAGTGGTAACAACAAAATGTGAACAGACGGACGGACGGACGGACGGACGGACGGACGCCGACGGACGAAAAGCGACCACAATAGCTCACCTTGAGCACTTCGTGCTCAGGTGAGCTAAAAATATATCACGGCATTTAGAAATACTTTGCACGAATGTTCTCAGCTTTGACAGGGATTGAGGGAAGATCTTGGTACCAAAATAGACCAGAGAATATGATGTATCGAATGGCACGTTTCTCAATATTGAGTGTTAAGTATTTGATTCAAAATTTGAGAAAATGTGTTCTTACCGAGTGTTTTTGTTTACATAAGTGAGGAAAATATATCATAACAAAGTCACATGATTGCCGCCTGTGGTTCATGTCAATCAAATATTTACCTATACAATTGACACAGTAAGGATTTCCTTTACACTGTCTTCTACACTTCCCCAGTTTACATGCTGGTAGATTAAGCCTGTACGCCGTCTTTACATGATCTAACGTCACATCCTGCCAGTCTGTCGTCTCCGCCCATTGCCAACACAGTTTATCTAGAGGAGGCTTCTGAGGCATTCTGGATCATTCTTCTTACAGCCTGAAATAATGAGATCTTCTGAAATAATGCCTGAAATAATGAGATCTTCTGAAATAATATCTGAAATAATGAGATCTTCTGAAATAATGCCTGAAATAATGAGATCTTCTGAAATAATGTGTGATGGTCTAACGTCACATTCTGCTAGTCTGTTGTCTCCGCCCATTGCCAACACAGTTTATCTAGAGGAGGATTCTGAGGCATTCTGGATTATTCTTCTTACAGCCTGAAATCCTTGCCCTTATAGTAAGTCAGTTGATTGAATTAACCCATAACCAAATGACAAAATCTTTAGGTTGTCCAATTCGAAACAGGTTGCAGACGACAATTTAAAGTGAAAGAATTTTATATTTTTATGGTCATTTTTGGAAGAAAACATTGTGGGAAATGAAGAAATTGCTTGTCACAAGCAATTTTTCATTTTTCACAAGGTTTTCAAAGCCAATTTCTTGTAGGGCGTCCAAAGGCATCACTGTGTGGTAACAATTTATAAACCGTGAATAGTGAGATTTTACACTGTTGCCTACACTTCCCCAGTTTACATGCTGGTAGATTAAGTCACATTCTGCTAGTCTGTCGTGTCCGCCCATTGCCAACAAAGTTTATCTAGAGGAGTTTTTTGTGGCATTCTGGATCATTCTTCTTACAGCCTGAAATAATCAGATTTTCATCATTACCCTTACAGTTAGTCAGTTGATTAAATTAAACAATTCATAAACCGTAGATTAAGCCTGTACGCCGTCTTTACATGGTCTAGCGTCACATTCTGCCAGTCTGTGGTCTCCGCCCATTGCCAACACAGTTTATCTAGAGGAGGTTTTTGTGGCATTCTGGATCATTCTTCTTCTTACAGCCTGAAATAATGAGATCTTCAGCCTTGCCCTTATAGTAAGTCAGTTGATTAAATTAACCCATTACCAAACAACAAAAATTTTAGGGCGGTGCAAATTCAAGGGTGTTGCAGACGACATTTTCAATGTGATGAAATTTGGAATATTGCTCTTTTTTTGGCTAGGATATATTGTGGGATATGAAGCAATTTCTTCATATTCCACAATGTTTTCCAAGCCATGGCATTATCTTGTAGTGTGTCAAAAGGCATCACTGTGTGGTAACAATTTATAAACTGTGAATAGTGAGATTTTACACTGTCGCCTACACTAAGTCCAGGGTTTTCCCTGAGCATGAGAATTTGGGGGTCATTTTGACCCCCTTACCTTAAAAGTTAGGGGTCATTTCTACTATTTTGTGGGTCAAATGCCATAGAACTCAAGAATCATATGAAAATCTGGATTTAAAATTTGCATCATTTTTTAAATAAATGTCCCTCGAGTAAAATTCTAAGGGGTCATTTGTTTTGAAATTGCGACAATGACGCATGATTTGTGCGTCATGGAAAACCCTGTAAGTCTACAGATAAATCATGTTTAAGTAGCATACGCACTAAGTTTGATTAAAATAAATAGATGTCTGGTACCCCTAGGTATATTCTAGACACCTGGTAGCTGTCTGATGAACCCCATTATATTATTTGCCTCCCATATTACCTGAATAGACTGTCCAATACAAAACATAATCTCATTATCTGTCCCATACACCAATGGCAAAAGCATCAAATTTATTGTGAAAACATCAATTTTTCATAACATCTAATGCACTTTATGTCTACTCTTATGTTTGTCCATTTGGTATGCGCAGAATAAACGAGACTGGTCAACTGATGGAAACATACCAAGCTGTTTCTTTGTGCCGAAAGTGTCCGATGATACCCGGATCTACTCTATGCGTTTCACACACAATTTGGCTTGAATGGAACTCTGCATCTGGAACGCCGATTCAGATGAACCTGAATAGAATCAGTCGGCATGACATCATAGCCTCACTTTCATTTTTTCATCGAGGGTACTTCCTCGGCCCTTATCGTTTCGGGATACCATTTTTGAGGCAGAATATTTAAAAAATGCATCGTTAAAATTCATAAACAAAACTCTTTCGTTACAGAATGTGATTTAAACTTTTTAACTACCAACACATTTTTAATAATCAGGCTTAATCGTCGAGATATTAATGCTGAAAGTTGGTAATGCTTTAAACGAAAAAGACCAAAGCTTTCACCTCCACCCAATGAGTGCTGGTCCGCACGACGTTTTTGATTGGCTGAAGGGATTGTGCCGACCGAATCAATAGAATCAGTCGGCATGACGTTGTAGGGGCCAGGGTTCTGCCTGACAGCTTTTACCAGTGATTTTAGCAATTTCAGCATTTCTCCTTTTCTCAGAGTGTTGTACAATTATTGTTTGGGCCTTAGACTATAATACTGCGAGGTATCAGGTATTATTTCTAACGCACAGGCAGTTTATTTATTAGTTTTTGAGTCTTATGACAGTTCCTGACATTGACCTACTTATGAGACAGGGGTCTCGTTTGCCAAAATTTGGGGCCGTTATTGGGCCCCATTCCCAATGGCAAAAAGTATCTTTTTTTCCCAATTCTCTGATGAAAATTCCCAATGAGGACCCAGAATGCCCCATGTCAAGACCTCATCTTCATTTACAATCATTTTGAAGACAGTTTTAGAGTAGATTCGTAAACAAGAGTATGTACAAATGCATTTTACATCACTACAGTCTAATTTTCAGCAGAAACTGAGTGACAGTATGAATACAAACTTGTTTTAGTTTTTCCCAATCTAGGTAAAAACGTTGCTATTTCCCAATTTCACTGGCCCCTGGCCCCAAACAAAAGTTGGTAGCAAGACCCCTGTGAGAACTGGTCCACTTCACTTATGATCGAGTTTTACACAGTAGTGCATTAGGGATGCGAGTTACGAGTATTCTAGCTCAATTCCTTAACATACATACTGTTGAAAGATGTAGGATTTACCTTCTGACAGAGTGATTAGTCCTAGAAATCATTGATTTTCCCTCGATCATAATTCACATTTTCATTAGCGGCCGCCATTTTGAATGTTATTTGGAATTGTGGGAACTGTCAAAGTTGTCAGTCGGCGTTCTTTTTGTAAACAAAGCCTATAGCATTGCTTATTTTGTCGATTTAAGGCATAAATAACCCTTTATTTTGTATTTCATACATACATACATAGTTCATACAGTATTCGAGACCAGATGTACTATGTACATAAGCTAATTCAAGCTTCTATAGGCCTTTTTTTTTCAGAGAGAAGAGGCAGCAAGTTTTACCTTACTGCTACCCACTCAATAAAGCTGGGTAGACTGGGGCTGACAATTAAGTGTCTTGCCCAAAGACACACCTTACGCGAGTGGGGCTCGAACTCGTAACCACCGGGCTATGAGTCGAGTGCTCTAACCACTGCGCCACTCCGGCTGTCAATGTTCTTATGAGTAGTTTGGGGAATTTTCCTGGTTAAATTTGCAGTTTTCGAGTGAACATTCGATCATGTTTACGGAGTTTGAGCAGTATTTTTGTCAGTCGGGTGAACGCCGTAAAAGCGCACCGAAAATCTTGTGCACCGCACAACATTTTTTGTGCGCTCTTACCGCGCAACAAATCTTGCGCATTTTTCTATAGAAAGCGCACAGGATTTCCTGTGCACTATTTTCACCGCACACAAAAGCTTGTGCACCGCACAGAAAAGTTTGTGCACTGGCATTTACTATAAATACCCCGACAAATCCCCATTTGTCATCTCCCGAACTTTGGAAATTTTAGAAGCTGACTCCACGTCAGGCATTTTGAGAAATTGTTAGGCATTATTTGATAGAGTTAAAGACTTAGAATAATTAAATTTATTTGGACATATTTGGAGAATTGGAGTCATAATTAAAGATTTGGATTTTTTACTTTGTCTACGAGTTTTATTTAGTTACAAAACGTACTTTTCCCGGGAGATCGCCTTAGTTTATGTTTTAGAGAGCCAACCCTACCAAAACAACATAGCCAGCGCGCTACAACGTCATAGCCTCACTTTCATCTTTTCATCGAGGGTACTACCTCAGTCTTTATCGTTACGGGACACCATTTTTGAGGCAGAATATTTAAAAAATCCATCGTTAAAATTCAAAAACAAAACTCTTTTTTTAAAGAATGTGATTTAAACTTTCTAACTACCAATGCATTTTTAATAATCGGGCGTAGTCCTCGAGATATTAATGCTGAAAGTTGGTAATGCTTTAAGGAAAAAGACCGAAGCTTTCACCTCCACCGAATGAGTGCAGGTGCGCGCTGTATGACTGACGACGTTTTTGATTGGCTGAAGGGATTGTGCCGACCGAATCAATAGCAGATTCCAATAAAGTTGAATAGGAATCTGTCGAAAACAATACAAAAATATATACAGGTTGAATTTGTTTCAACAAAAAGAAATATTGGTATCAATTTAAATGCTAAAATTGTCATATTGCCATTTCAAAGGGGCCGACCTGGACAAGGGCCGAATAAACCTAGATTCGAGTATAGGTCGGTGTGCCTAATTTGTACATTTTCTATGTTTAATCTAACTTAAGAATATATAACACAAAAAGAAAATATCAGGCTTACAAGTAGTAGCCGTATGCAGAAGTAAATAATGTTCAGATTTTTTTTTGTTTCAGCAACTTGTTGTTACCTCCCTTTGCGACAACAACCGTGTTCGATTGAAACTAAGATCATATTCATAAATGTCTCATTTGGTAATGTAAATTCATTTCCATGATCCATCAAAAATTTAAATTTACTGATGCGCCTAACAGTTGCAATAAAATAGTTTTGATGGAAATTTTAATAATCTATATTAGATAATATGGTCACAGGTGATATTTGTAATTTACAAGAGTTCATTTTCTATGGTAAATCTGTTTTCAGTTGAACCTAACCTTCTTCAGAATCACCAAAACGCACGATTTTCATCGCAAGAAAGCGTCTGTAAACATCAAATGATCAAGATGTCAGCCCCCTGTGACATTTTCCCTGCAAACAATGTTTTGATTGAAATAAATGGTTTTGTACAGCAATTCCTGCAAAGTGAAGTAGTAAATGTGAAAGCAATAAAGTTTGGCAAGAGAAGTAATGATTTCTCCAAGGGTGACATCTTTTTAGCACAAGGTTGTGCCTCTGCACAAGAACAGGTTTGTGTTGCCTTGTCACTCTTGCAAATGTGACGGTTTTGTCTTGTGAGAGTGATTGTGGAATTTATTGATCTTTCCAGACATGGCGAAAACCGTCCAACAATCAGACATATCTGATAAAATTTCTCTTGGTCTGATGACTTTTTTGCTATTGTCAGTCCAAATGTCTGACACTCCCTTTGATCTGTCAAGATAGTGAATGAGAGATCTGTCTGACAATTTTTTATTCGGTCTGACAGATTATCCGGTACTGTCAGACCGAATGTCTGACAAATATTTCTGATTTTCGCCATGTCTGTCTTTCTAGGTTGTGATTCGGGTAGTTCAGTGTTTATTTTTAATTTTGGGGGAAGGGGGTCAGGGCCCATAGGTGGGGGAAAATTTGCGCGTGAACGCCCAAAAGGGGAAATTTCAATACATGCTTATACTCTCAAATACAGTGTTATAAATGCATTTAACTTGCTTGTATATCATAATGGGACCTTCAAACAACCATTAGAACTGCTAGAGATGCCTAGATTCTAAATATGATTTGGATTTTTCTTTGCAACAAAAAATCTAGTTCCAGGAGGGGAAAATTTCTCTGAAATGGGGGAAAAAAGTATATTCCTCAGAGAGGGGAAAGGGGCCCAATAACGACCGTTTTTTTAAGAAAAAAAATCACTGTAGTTGCAATAATGTAACCGAAACTTTTTTATGCCCCCTTTCGAAGAAAATGGGGGTATATTGTTTTGCAAGTGTCGGTCGGAAGGACGGTCGGTCGGTCGGTCGGTCGGTCCGTATGTCGGTCGGTCTGTCCGTAGACCAAACCTTGTCCGGAGCATAACTCGAAAAGTATTAAAGGTAGAGTCATGAAACTTCATAGGTGGATAGATCTCATTATGGAGAGGTGCAGTGCACAAGAACCGTAACTCTGCCGATCAAATTTTTTGAGTTATTGCCCTTTGTTGATTTTATAACTTGATTCTTGTTCGGAGCATAACTCAATAAGTATGTAAGGTACAATCATGAAACTTTACAGGTGGATAGATCTCATTATGGAGAGGTGCAGTGCACAAGAACCATAACTCTTATTGCCCTTTGTTGATTTTCAAACTTGATTCTTGTCCGGAGCATAACTCAAAAACTATGTTAGGTAGAATCATGAAACTTTACAGGTGGATAGATCTCATTATGGAGAGGTGCAGTGCACAAGAACCGTAACTCTGCTGATCATATTTTTTGGGTTATTGCCCTTTGTTGATTTTCAAACTTGATTATTGTCCGGTGCATAACTCAAAAAGTATGTAAGGTAGAATCATGAAACTTTACAGGTGGATAGATCTTATTATGGAGAGGTGCAGTGCACAAGAACCGTAACTCTGCCGATCAACTTTGTGAGTTATTGCCCTTTGTTGATTTTATAACTTGATTCTTGTCCGGAGCACAATTAAAAAAATATGTAAGGTAGAATCATGAAACTTTACAGGTGAATAGATTTCATTATGCTGCAAGAACTGTAACTCTGCCAATCAAATTCTTGGAGTTATTGCCCTTTGTTGATTTTTACACTTAATTCTGAACCTTGCCTATATCTCGTGTCCTTTTACACATACAGCCTTGATATCTCACACATAGATACCTCCTATCAACATCGTTCACATTTAACCATGACCTTGGACCTTGTGACCTTGACCTTGGAGATTGACCTACTTTAAAAAAAATTAAACCCGGCATACAGTCAAACTTCAGTATCTCGAACACCCTGTTGGAATTATCGGCAGTTCGATTTATCCATAAATCAACCGTAAGCAAGGTCATATAATATTTAAAGGCAATCCATTTATCCGAATTCCATGTTGTATCCGAATATAGGTACACTTTACTAAGTAACCGTAAATCATGGGAAATATTGTGGATTTCGATAATTGTTTTCTCTTTTCAAACACATGATAACAAAATAAAGTGAAGAAATCAATCAAAAGATAAAATGCATACTTGTATTACTAGAAATTACGCGATGCTTCCAGGTTATTTAGTATGTGCCTAATTTTACAAGAGTTGTTGAAATACGATTTCAAAGGTAAAATTGGTAAAGACAGTCTACAGAACCGTGATAAACAATGAATTTTGTTTAAATTAGCAAAAAAAACCCCCAAAATATATCAAATTACTAAGAAAGAAAGAGTAAAGGAAAGAAAAGAAATGTTTTCATTTTAGATTTGCGAGTGGGAAAAGGCAGTTATATCACAAGTATTTTTCATGATACAGCTAAAATCGTGCACCGTCTGTTAATTGGCAGTTAGGTGTCATAAACAGATTGAGAAGACGTAGGTGTGAAAATAAGCAAAACTTGTTAATTGATGTATCAGCCGACCATTTGTTCGACCTTTGCTATGTAAAATGTATAATAATTCAGATGTCGGGACCGGCAGAGCAGTTCGAAAGTTCCACTTTCAAGATGTGCGAGTTTACCGTGGTCGAACACGTTGAATAAAGAAGGCATTTTGTCGGGACTGACAATCTAGTTCGACTTTTCTGCTGCATTCGAAATATACCCTGTGCGAATTAATGAAGTTTGACTGTATATCTCATGACCTTTTACAAATACAGCCTTGATATTTCACACATGGACACATCTTACCAAGACCTTTCACAATTGACCATGACCTTGGACTTTGTGACCTTGACCTTGGACTTTGACCTACTTTAAAAAGAACTTTAACCTAGCCGATATATCATGTCCTTTTACACATAAAGCCTTGATATTTGACACATGGACACCTACGACCAAGACCTTTCACATTTGACCATGACCTTGGACCTTGTGACCTTGACCTTGGTGTTTGACCTACTTTTATAATACATTAACCTGGCCTATATTTCATGTCATTTTACATATACAGCATTGATATTTCACACATGGTCACTTCCAACCAAGATATTTCACTTTGACCATGACCTTGGACCTTGACCTTGGAGTTTGACCTACTTTTAGAAATATCTAACCTAGCCTTTATCTTATGTCCTATTACACCTACAGCCTTGATATTTCACACATAGACACCTCCTACCAAGACCTTTCACATTTGACCATGACCTTGAATATTGCAACCTTGACCTTGGAGTTTGACCTACTTTTAAAAAGACTGAAACCAGGCATATATATCATGTCCTTTTACACCTACAGCCTTGATATTTCACACATGGACACCTCCAACCAAGACCTTTCACATTTGACATTGATCTTGGCATTTGGCCTACTTTTAAAAACTTTAACCTGGCCCATGTTTCATTTTACTTTTACATATACAGCTTTAATATTTCACACATAGACACCTCCTACCAAGACCTTTCATATTTGACCATGACCTTGGACCTTGTTAACTTGACCTTGGACTTTGACCTACATCAAATGTAGGGCCTTGAGGGGGCATATATGTTTTACAAACATCTCTTGTTGAATTTTGATCTGGGTTTCACAAACCAATACCCACCATCAAGTTTGTGGCTACGATATCGCAGCTATGATTCGGACTGACACAGGTACAAAATTTCTACACGGGTACCTGCTAAAATGGATACAGTACTTGTTGAATTTAGATGGCTGAATCTAATTTAACCCTTTCCCAAACGGCAAAATCTTAGGGTGATCCGATTAAAAAACTGACACAAATGACAAATAGAAGGTATTAAAGATGGAATTTGTATAAAATATGGCATAGAAAATATTGAGACAAAAGGAGAAACTGTTGGTTATCAGCAGTTTCTTCTTTTGTCTCAATGTTTTCCCAAGCTGGTACCCTTAGGGACGTCAAAAACCAGGTCTTATTTGGGAAAGGGTTAAATACAGTGAAGGAGCAATCCACCAATGGGAACATTCAGACTCAACCAAGTCAACTCGTCTGCCTGTTCCCATTTGTGGATTTCCAAGTGAGTCCCCCTATCTAAAGTATTCCTAGGCAACGCTTTGTGTACTTTTGTTTGCAGGGAAAAAGACTGACATTGAATTCTTACTTAGGGGCCCAGAATAGCAAAATGCAATAATTAACATTAAGGGTATGGGTATTATCTATAAATATTTAGGGGCCCAGCCCAAAATCTAGGGGCCATGGGCGACTAGGCCCCTGCTAGTCTTTATCCCTGGTTTGTCATTCCTTGAGTTATTGGATGTCTCTAGATATTACAATACAAGATGAATCCTTTCCCAAACTGCAAAAACTGGGACTGTTCCTGTGTTAAAGCTTCTGCGAACAACAAAATAGCTGTTGATAAAGATGGGATTTGCATTCTTTTTAGCACAAAAAAATTTGAGACAAAAGGAGAAAATGCTGATTAACAGCATTTTCTTCTTTTGCCTTAAAGTTTTCTCAAGCAATTTCTATTTGGGACGTTAAAACCCGGTCTTGTTTGGGAAAGGGTTAAAGACAAAATTAACCATCAGGTAACAGATAATAAGTAGATATCCGGAAAGTGGCAACTTTTGTAGCAACAGGTACTTTGATACTCATTTCAGCCCTAGTTGTGATCTTGAAGTTCAGGTTTTTGTCTACAGACAGGTTGAGCATTTGAAAAAAAAAAAAAAAAAAAAAAACAGTAAGAGGAAAGAAGAAATTGTTGAGAACCAGCAATTACTTTTCTCTCAATATTTTCTGTGATATGTTATACACATTTTTATGGTGATGGTCTAGTTGTAGGACCCTGGCTTTGGGATCGAAGGGTACTTTGTTCAAGTCCCGCCAGTGCCAAAGGAATTTTTCTGAGCATAAAATTCACCACATGTTGCTCCTCTTCACCCAGGTATAAATGGGTACATGGGAGAGTTGAAAGCCAAAGTGCTGTGGCTGCCAGAGGCTCCAATGGTAAACAGTTGACTGGAAACTCAGTGATCGTGAAATAAAGTGGTTAACTTCATAGATTTCAGACTTTTAACTGACATTTACTTGATCTAAATTGTTTCGAATTGGACTGGTATAAAATTAAGCTGTCTAGGAAATGGTTATTTCTTTGGTCTTAATCTTTAATCCTTTCCCAAACAAGACCTGATTTTGATGACGTCCCAAAAAAGGAAAGGCTTGGGAAAACATTGAGACAAAAGAAGAAACTGCTGATAATTGATAACCAGCAGTTTCTCCTTTTGTCTCTATATTTTCTTTACTATATTATACACAATTCTAAGCTTTATCAACAGCCATTTTGTCATCTGCAGCTGTTTTCAAAAAGGAACACTCTGAAATTTTGCCATTTGGGAAAGGTTTGAAATTTAATTCACATTTCAGGTTTTGACCAAAGTGAGGGAAAGGTTAATAGAGGAGCTTGGAAGAGAACTATTCTTCAGATCTGTAACATCGGACAAGTTCAACAGCATCGTGATTTTTCTGAAAAGGGAGATTTATTACAAACATGTTTTATCTCGCGTTCACACTCAAAATGACTCTTATGGTAAATTACCGCCCTTTGACAAACAAGTTATATTGTGCAATCATAACTTGAGAGCAAGTAATCAGAGACACAGGAATGCAAAGGCATGTGATGGTCACAGGGAGAGTAGCTGTGATGTTACGCTGGATTGTCTGCGGTCTGTAGTTTTAGCAGAACACATAACTTTATTACTGCAAACAAATGGGTAGGTAGTTATACTTCTAAACATTTATTAGGCGCGCGGAACATTTTAAGGTAGACTAATTCATAATCTGAATCTAAAGATGACAAAATGGATGTTGACAAAGATAGTTAGTATTTGTGTACAATCCAGCTGAGAAAACATTGAGACAAAAGTAGAAAATGCTGAATATCAGCATTTTCTTCTTTTGTTTCAATGTTTTCCTAAGCCTTTCCTCTAAGAGACATCAAAACCACAAACTTATATTCAAAAGCAGTTTTCAATTAATAGATTTATTTACTTTAGATTGATTGAAGTGGACAGCTCAATGTTTGGATTGTCCCCCTCCAGACCTTTTTACTGTGATTATCTTATAGAATTTCTATTCTTATTGCATATTAAAATACATAAATCCATTACACTGTCTCTTGACTCATTGCTCAATTTATGAGAAAGAAAGTGTGATTGATTCATAATTGGAGAATTTGCTCTTATCTTGCAGGTATAAGGTAACCAATCTGGTGTCAGAAGCTTCATGGGAGTCAGTGATAGATATCTATGATGAGCTAGGTGTAGATAAAGACAGTATTGTTAAGGTGGATGCAGGTACCAAGGAGGGGGTCGGGTCAATACTGAGAAGTTTACAAGATCACAGTGCTATCACAAAACATAGAAGGACCAAGAGACTAGACAGGGATTCAGGTGACAAGCCTTAGAAAGTGCATCTAGATATATAGATGCCATGTTTGTTTGTCCAGAAATAGTAACATTTTCCCATCTTTGAAACTTTAAGTTTCACTTGTGCATTGCTTTTGACAAAAACTTTTTCAGTGAAACCAGATAAGGTCATGTTATTTGAATTTTTTTGACAGGGGCATGACTGATTCCACGATAAAGTGAATATTGAATTAAATTGTATTCAGAAAATAGCATAATAAAAATATATGTTCTGCGCAAAGTAGGAATTAGTACAATTCTAGAATTGTCCTGCGCAAAGTAGGAATTCCTACTTTGTCCGCCGATTCCGGAATTGTACCGGACAATTCTAGAATTGCGCAGGGCTTGAATATCGGAATTTTTAATTCCTACTTTGTCCTGTGCGCAAAGTAAGAATTTTTAGACAAAGTATGAATGCCAAATCGGTGCAGAATGAGAATAATACACATTCATTTTTAATAATCTGGAATGCAATGTACATTAATCGAATTTGTGTTAGACATACGTTCAATAATTCTTTCTTTTACTCGGTCTTTGTCTGTCGACGTGTTTTTTTTCTGGAGAAATTTTCAAACGTATCTCCATTTTCCAACACTCATTGTATTGCTAGTTTTGTATATATTCCAGTTGCAAATTAGACATAGATGAAGATATAATTTACGTACGATAACGCAAAGAAACATCGAGGCAAAATGAAACGTAATCTGATTAAAAGAATTTTCTTCTTTTGTCTATTTTTTTTTTGACATATTCTTCTGCAAGGGACGTCAAAACTATGTCATTTTGGGAAAGGGTTAATATATTCTGGCAATCTATGGATTAGCTGGCATAACAATGCTATCGCAAACTTCTCAATTTGTGTACGAATAATTTGTCACAGTTTTATGTTTCACACCTTATAGTTACATGCGACTACAATACGGCATGAGTACGAAATAAATCATAAATAAGCATTCATCATTCATTGTATAAGTAAACATTTTGCAATGTTTGCGATAGATTTGCATTGAAATTTGAAATAATTATTTTGCACATAGGCCTACGCATAAATGCATATGCGTAGGAAGAGGGGGGGCAGGGGGGCCTGGCCCCCCAATAATTTGAAAAAGGGGTCTGGCCCCCCTATGGCCCCCATAAAACAACCATATTTCCATTCACTAGAACGTTTGCTCCCCCCCCCCCCCCCCCCCCCCCCCCCCAATATTATAAACCTTCCTACGCCACTGAAATGTATCTTTATTGTAAGTGATTAAAACATTCTTACTTTGTACCCGCCATTCTTACATTGCGCAGGAAGCAAAAAATCGATAATCGATTCTTACATTGTCCCGATTCTTACTTTGCGCACGGCCAATTCCGGAATTGTTCGCGCAATTTAAGAATTCTTACTTTGCCCGACAAAGTAAGAATTCTTACTTTGCGCAGGACAATTCCGGAATTGTGCTAATTCTTACTTTGCGCAGAACATATACATGTAGCAGAGAAAAGCTCTTACTGCATGTTGTTTTGGAAAGGGTTGATTGATAATTTTCATTGAAAACTTCGCTTTATTGTAGCTCTGGATTTTAAATTTTTAATTTCAGACCAAAACACAGATGACAGTACACCTCAAACCTGTGATGTTTTGGAATTTGATGCAAAGAATTTAATCATGAAACAGAGGTTGCAAGAAGGCAGAAACTGTTTTGATAAAAATTTGAACACCATTACACGTAAGATGCTTTTAATATTGTTCATTGTGGATTGTATGTTAACCCATTACCACACAGTGACTCCTTTTGACTCCCCTAAAGAAAAAGGCTTTGGAAAACATTGTGGAAAATGAAGAAATTGCTTGCAAGCAATTTCTTCATTTCCCACAATATTTTCTACTCCAAAAGACCAAAATTTGCTATATTTCATTTGCTTAAAATTGTAGTCTGTAGCATCTTTGAATTTGGACAAGTCTAATAATTTGTCGTTTGGTAATGGGTTAACTTGAAAATAACCCAATCCATAAGAAGAACATATAAGAGGGTATAATGGCTTTTTTAAATGCAATTGTTCATCAAACTCTCTATAGGGTACTCATTAGAATCATATTATTGAGACAATTTAAATGCATAACCACAACATAGGGTTTGGATTTGAAATAACAAAATAAGAATGTCTTTACTCCTTTTACCTGCTGCTCTGATATAAGCG